>OZ026621.1:54829070-54899070 GCA_964020975.1 Hermodice carunculata
AAATATTGGGGATTTTTTTTTTGTGCATATATTTACATCAACAGGATAAAGAAACAACATTTTTTTAGTAGTGGGTCTATATATCTACTGGTAAGACTTCTCATTACATAAGCGCATTACCAATGATATATTCACCACTATCAAATAGACCGTGACATACACATGTATATGTTTTTTGGCTGAAACGCCATTATATTAAAATGATAGTAAGCATGTCGCTTGCTTTGCTTAAATGTTAAGCGAAGCCAAGGAGTCGCTATCAAGGATATACTTCCTGGTTTTGCAGGCTCTGAAACCCGTTCTATAGTTAAGCGCTAAAGATCTGTGATTATTTTTTAGGCCGATATAGCCACTTTTAAAATGTTACCTGAGCGTGGTATGAAAAAGATTTTGTGTTTATATTACTACAGCAGGCAGAGACAGGGAATGACAAGGAGAGCAAAAAGCTTCATTAAAGGATTTCGGATATCAATGAAACGGATGTATCGTATGATGTTTGACCTTATTGAAGATATGAAATGGAACATTGCCATTCACCATTTGCTTTAGAAGACATTTTCCTGTGTGTCTTTTTTATTTGTCTATCTATCTATCTATCTATCTATCTATCTATCTATCTATCTATCTATCTATCTATCTATCTATCTATCTATCTATCTATCTATCTATCTATCTATCTATCTATCTATCTATCTATCTATCTATCGGTCTGTCTGCCTGCCTGTCTGTCTGTCTATCTATCTATCTATCTATCTATCTATCTATCTATCTATCTATCTATCTATCTATCTATCTATCTATCTATCTATCGGTCTGTCTGCCTGCCTGTCTGTCTATCTATCTATCTATCTATCTATCTATCTATCTATCTATCTATCTATCTATCTATCTATCTATCTATCTATCTATCTATTCGTCTGTCTGTCTGTCTATCCGCCTGTCTGTGTGTGTGTGTGTGTGTGTTTATATTTAAGTGTACTTTTTTTGCTTAATTTTAGAAATATTTCAGATCACTAGATATTAGTGGCCAAAACAAAATAAGCCAAGATGATTATTTGAGAGCGATGGGACAACTGCCACCAAAGGAGCATGGGTAAGTGATCTTAATTTGTTATACAATGTAACGTTGTCAAAGAGACTACGATTAACTGGGCTTGCATGTGCCAATAAATTTCTGCTGTATGTGCTTACCATATTTGCGCAAACAAAAGTATCTGCAAATCCTTCTAAATAACGGCAAAGATTTTGTAAGAGATATACAATTACTAAAATATAATTGCTAATCTATAGAAAGTACTGGATTTAAATGTTAAATGGGGTTTGCCGAGGAGTCTTCCCCGCCGCGCTTCCACTTTTATTTTCCCGACTTTTCGGCGTAGACACAAATGACCTTGACCTTTGACTTTTTGCAGTTAAACGTACCTTACAAAAATGAATTGATACAATTTAGCCCAATATGAGTGAAATCGAATGAAGTGTGATCCTCGTAGAATACAGAATGGTAGACCCAAGTCCTGTCTGAGATTCCTCGACTATAACATATTTTCAGGAAAAACTTTACTTCCAAATGACCACATGGCCTTCGTCTTCGAAATTTACAGGGAAAGTTATATTGAGATTAATGTCATGCCCGAGACTAACTATCCACATATTTCAATAAAATTTTAATCGGTTGACAATTAAAGTCGGTTACCCCGAACAAGTGCATTTATAGTTGCAATGAAGTGACATTTTGGTCTGGAAATGCAAAGAGAGTCCGAGTAAGGGCAAAAACAAAACGGAAAAATTAAAACTGATTTTAAAACCGTTAGTTTCAGCAAACATGCGTTGAGCATGATAAAAAACTGACACATGTACATGTAAGCGCTACACAAATAAATTATAACTCCCCAATTCAATAGTTATGACGGGACTTACGTTTTCGTAGAGATCGTTTAGTCCCACCTGCCCTTGACCCCGCCAGGTCTAAATGTGGCCACAGAAGGAAGATGATGCTGTGGTTCATATTGACTTGTCTTGTCATTCCAATTTGCGCAGGATGCTTCAGGCCTAGGCCTACAATTTGCTTTGAGCAAAATCCGGTCACATGACATCCTCAAATATTGTCCATGCTGCTACGGTCTTGAATAGTGACGTCACCTCCCTAGATGAATGGCCCAAGGATTGGATTGTCTCTTTTAATGCACTGAAGACCGACACTATGCTATGCTTATTTCTTTGAAGCAAAACACCCCTGACCACCCTCCTCTCTCTTTTCAAGGCCACCAACTTGGGAATGTTCCCGAACATAAACCTTAGAGCTTACGTTAGGATCAGACCTGAAATGGAGGTTCTCATGTTAAACAAATTGCACTCTAGGCATCCAGACACTTAAACATCATGAAATCTATCCAGTACCGTTTTAATCGTGAAACCTTGGAAATAGTTTACAAATCTTTCATCTGTCCTATTATGGAATATGATGGCGTGGTCTGGGATGGCTGCACCCAATCTGATAAAGATCTTCTTGAAAACATTCAGCTGACTGCAGCCCGAGTTGTGACAGGTGCTATGAGAACCAACCCAAACGCTAAACTGTACGAAGAAATTGGCTGGGAGCCACTGTCAAAGCGAAGGGAAAGATCTAAATGCATAACAATGTACAAAATAGTTCATAATCTTACACCTAGTTATTTGCATGCTGCCCTACCCGACCTTTCATTAGTAGATTAAAACCATCGTCCAAACACCAGAGGACGTTCAGATTCGAGTAGACATTCTGACATGCCATCTTTTAACTCCAGGGCAGTCCATTTTGAGAATTCATTCTTTCCATTTGCTATTACTTTATGGAACTTACTCCCGTTAGATACTAGGATCTTGCCGACCCTGTCGCAATTCAAACAGAGAATTTCGAATTCGGAAACATGTTGTTTCGTACATCCAAATCTCTTAAATATTGGTAAAAGATACTTATTCATTTTTGCATTCCCGTCTGCGTATGGGCTGCAGTCAGCTGAACGAACACCTGAGGAAGATTGGCGTTGTCAAACCTGCAAGATGCACATGCGGCGCCACCATTGAAACCGTTATGCACTATTTCCTAACCTGCCCACGATATGTCATTGCCCGCGATATCCTCCACACTTCCATCAGTTCGGTAGTACCGTTTTCAATTCGTACTGTTTTGTATGGTCATGACAAATGTTCGCTACAGGAAAATATCCGTATCTTTCTATCAGTTCAAGATTATATTGAAAAAAATAAACGCTCTCAAGGTGAAACAATAACTCAATGTACTGTCTACGGTAATTGCATCATGGCCCCTTCTAGCTGTGCTCTGTTCAGTGGTGTCTCGCTTCTACTTGTCTCCTCCGTACGCCCCTCGTTGAGTCCCCTGACGAGACGAGAGACGTAAATTTGGAATGTACGTGCCGTATGTCCTGTGCTCTTGTCTCTTCTTTGCAAGAAGGATTTATAAAGGGCTCTGCCCTCCTTCCTAATTGCTTTCTTTGGAATAAAATATGTTTAAACCAATATTGTCAGCATCAAATCAGAGATTCTTTGCAAGAAAGTTAACGCCTCATCAACTGTCACAAATTTCTTTCTCAAGTGCGCCTACGTGTCGAACATTGTTAGCAGTCCACTGTAGTCCAAACAGTTCAGTGCAGCCAAGTAGTGAAGATTTGAGTGGCTCCTTGTTATTATTGTTTGGAGAAAATAGAGTGACTGTATATCTTATGACAGTTGAATATTGTACATCTTGTGACTATTAAACCGAGCCTTTTAAAACATCCATGAAAACAGTAGCAAAACTCATAGTTCTTCTCCCGTAGTCTCACACTTCCCGTACTATATCTTCATTTGCATACATTCACTTGCCTTGAATGTTGCTTCACCGGGCAAGAGGCTCTCTCTCTCTCTCTCTCTCTCTCTCTCTCTCTCTCTCTCTCTCTCTCTCTCTCTCTCTCTCTCTCTCTCTCTCTCTCTCTCTCTCTCTCTCTCTCTCTCTCTCTCTCTCTCTCTCTCTCTCTCACCTTTTCGCCCCTTGCATCTTACCTCTTGCTTCCAGTCAGTACGCTTCTTTATTTTCTGTCCATGTAATCTATCCATGTTCAATTCTGTGGAAAGTTTTTGAATTTTATTTTCATACAAATGCATTTTTTATATTCTATGAAGTGTAATGCCGGTGGAAAATATATATGGCAAATCATATCCACTGTGGGTTGTAGTGTCTTGTACAAACACATTTTTCAATGTTGTTATTGTTCTTGTTGTTGTTTGTATGTATGTATGTATGTATGTATGTATGTATGTATATATGTGACAGATTACCATTGTAAATATAGGTGTAGTCAATAAAGGCCAAAGTTCACATCTAATTCTATTGTCACCTCAGTTTCCAGCAAACATTATATTATTCACAGACTGTAGTTTGAAATATTCCTGAGTGCTTAATGTAGGGATAATGATAACAGAGTAAAGAACCACTTATCTAAAGACGAGCTAATGTGATTGATCTTTAGGACATGGTGTGAAGTGGTTGACCTGAAAGAAAGTGTGTACTTAGAGTGGTATAAAACGTCAAAAAGCTCTATGGAAACCGCTTTACATTAAAAATATGAGTGATTTCTGGTTTACAGCATTTACTTCTTCACTGTATGAGAGTCTCTTCCCACTGCGATTGTTAGCAGAGGGGAATGTATTTGTAAATTATAATAGAACAAGTGGGATTTGGAAACAAATTTCAAACTAATTTGTGGGTTTTACCGTCATATTAAGTTAACAGGACTAACCATATAACCTGCTCACGCAAAAAGTCATCTTTATTTTGGTAAGACGGATTTCTTCTATTCTTTCTTTCTTTCTTTCTTTCTTTCTTTCTTTCTTTCTTTCTTTCTTTCTTTCTTTCTTTCCTTTCTGTTGTTCTTTCATTCTTTCTTTTATTCTTTATATGAAATCTTTTCTGGTGCTTTTCTTTGACACCACAATAGACAGAAACTCCAAATCTACTATGGCTCTACCACTGTGAACGTGATTTTACCTTATCTGTAGAGCGACCATGCGATGTTGTAAATTATGCAGGTTAGGGGCATTTTAAGTTTTTAAACTTTGATATCTTCAAAATATAGTAACATGACTCACACTTCCACGCATATGTTACTGATATGCGTTACTGATTCGTGCTCGTCTATGAAATACTTAATAAAACTCTGTATGTTTTTAAAATATGCCGATTCAGGAAGTTTCAATTTTTGAATATAACTACCTTCAAAACTATCATACATGGAGTTGCCATCCCATATTTACATATATGACCAAGCAGAAATGTGTATTGTCCTTTTTTTATCCTGGTGACAAGTGTCATAGGTTGTCTGGTTAATGCTCTGCACAATATATAAACATCATATGGACTATTGAGGATGCTGTGTCTGTTGAACAAAGGTTGTAGCACTTTATATTGTACTGAAGCGTCAATGTCATATTAAAGAATATTTCCGCCATCTATGCATCCAGAAACATATAAAGAAAAGTCGCAGCATGAAAGCAATGTTATTTATGGGCACTTCAAAATTTATATTTGGAGCATCATGTAAAGTATAATAGATATGTCAGTCCTACGTGCTTGCACTTAGAATTTTTGAGAAAAAAAATTGACTCCTAATTAAATCTTCCTTTGTAGCTCTCTATTGTTGTTCATGCTGGGGCACAACAAAGTATGCTGACGACCATACAAGGACAAATATCCATATTTTTTAAGCCTGATGTCATGTTTCTGAAGGGCATTCAGGGTTGCGTGTCCTGCACTCCTAGATAGAAAGAGTAGAGTATATAAACAAACTGTACCATTGGATTTTTCATCGCTCTATGGACGGAAACTGTTGTAAGGCAATGCAACAGCCCAAAACATCAACATCTCAAACTTGTCCATGCGCCTGGTTAGTTACTATTGTTCATTATGTCTGTGTGCCAACACAGACATACTGTTTTTCTAGGAATTCTTTCTTTCTTTCTTTCTTTCTTTCTTCACAGGCAAATTTTGTACGACATTTCATTTGAAAAGTATTATACGTAGAAACTCCAAGTTTGGCACAATTACACTTCTATTGATGAAGTCTCGCCTTTTTATAATGAGAGGTCATGCTTTTCAAAATTATGCAAATGAGGACCAGCGAAAGTTTTAAATCCTCAATATCTTATGTACTATAGTAGATATGGTTCCAATGTATAGGAGTTCGATCATAGCAAGGCACAGATCATCTCAAATGTCAAGGTCAACGGTCAATTTTATTTTTAAGGTCAAGGTTCACTTTACGTAGAGGCCATCTCAAGCTCAAAGGCCATTTCAAGTTCAAAGGGCATTTTTGATAGTGGCCCTCCTAGCCATAACTTGGTCAATTTTTATCCAGTTTTGAGCATGTTGGTCTCAAATTGCAGCTATTGTAACACTGCACATTTTTGAAACGTACATGTGACCTCTAAAGGTCAAAGGTCAACGTCATTTGGACCTTTGAAAGGTTCATCCAGCCATAACTTGGCCAATTTCCATCCAGTTCTAACCATTGGAACACTGCAACATTTTTGTAAGAACGTGTAACCTCAAAAGTGCAAAAGTCAAGGTCATTTGGCCCTTTGAAAGTTTCATCTTGCCGTAACTTTGTCAATTTCCATCTGATTTGGTTCATGTTGGGCTTAAATTGTTGGTATTGTAACACTTTGCAATTTACATGTGACCAGTAAAGGTCAAAGATCAAGGTTATTTGGACTTTGAAATTTGCACCCAGCCATAAGCTTAATATAATGTAAAGTACCAAAAGATAAAAGTTATAGCATTTAATATTTACAACTTTCGAAGGCACACAGACAGATTTGCTTTGAAGCAAATCTTCTTTTCTAGTTCTGTTCGATTTTGATCCATTGAACCTTGAATATAATCATGCATTAAAAAGAGCTTTATTCCACTGATATGACACAGTTCTGGGATACTTTATCACACCACTTATCAGGGGAAAGGTTTCTTGCATATGTCTGTATGAACAGTGACATAAATATCCAATGAGTCCATGATGGCATAAATAAGCTAAACTTTGATCAGTTCGCAAAAACATTCTTTTTTGTGTGTGTCTATGGGTGTAATACAATGCTAAATACCATTCAGAAAAATTACATTAAGCTTCAACATTTTATAGAATTTCTTTCCTCAAAACATTTTTTTCTGCTGTACATTGGCATGCTAAAATTCGTTCCAACTTTAAGGTACCTTTGGTTTAAACATATTTTTATTTCCGTAAGGATACAATTGGGAAACAGGGCAAGGCCCTATATAAATCTCACAGGTACTTTTACCTGTGAAATGTTGAGGCATCTGGAGACAAAGCAAAACCTGTTTCATTCATTGGTTTCAAAATATCATGTGACTCACGAAAAGGTGCTGCCACCATGCGGAAAGCGTATATGACATGCACTGACCTATTAGCGCTCTATTTTTGCCTGAAGCATAGTATGGATAATATCTGCGTTACGAGGCTAAAGGTGCCATGTCCTTATATGTCTATGGTCGAAAGTACAGGTGTTGTTTGTTTGGATTTGAATCATTGCAAATCATGCTAGTGTTAGAGTATGCCATAACAACAAATTTGTCAGTATTTACACAGAGAAGAACCAGACATAAGATGGAATGGAATGATCTCTTTCTGTTCTACATTTGTCGAAGTACAAATTTTTAATTTGCTAAATTGAAATGCAACAACCATTGTTCAAACTTCTTCAGATGTGAAAATGGCAATAGCATATACATGTACATCAAGCACAAATTATAATCCTTACTAACACAGTTTTAAAGATTTTAGGCATACAGTAACAGTTAAAGACCCCTCTAACGTAAAGCGCGAGAACCTTTCGTTCAATTCCCACTGGACTTGCAACGGTCAATGACATGCTATCGTGTTGAAACACGATTCGTATTTCTATCTAGCATACCTTTAAAGATTTCCGAAATTCAAAATTGATATTCCCTAAATTGGTATAAATTAGAATATTACAGCGGTTTTTTTTTTGGTTTTTTTTTGTGTGTGGTTTTTCTTGTTTTGTTTTCATCAGATGCATAGTATACTCAAAACGTGCACTTTGACGACATGTTTGAATGATAATTATAGTTATTATGATTTTAGATATTCAACATTAAAAAGTTCCTAATTTTGCTAAATTTCTTACTTTTCGACACGAAAACTCAAATTTCGCCACATGGCGTTTAACAATTGCACTGAAAATCTGCAACAATCTATAGAAGCTGTACAGTATGAGGCAGCCAGGATCTGCCTTGGCGCACCTAGATACACTCCACGTGTCTTACTTCTCGAAGAGCTTGAATGGAAAACTGGAAAATCGGAGGAAATACTTTAAACTTTTTTTTTTAAATGTACAATAGGTTAACTCCACAATACCTTCATGATCTCGTTCCCCGTGACGTTGCATTCACTACTGGGCCCCTTTTGAGAAATCGTACTGAATTTCCCCACATTAGTTTCACCAACAATCGCTTCGGCGATTCATTCTCCCGTCTGCAATCAAATTATGGAATAACCTCCCGGATGATGCTCGTCTCACCGATTCCCTGCCGCAGTTTAAATCTAAATTAAATCTATTACTCTTTAATGTTGCCAAAAAGCCCTCGTACTTGAAACATGAAAGTCGTTTCCTAAACATATGCCACACGCAGCTACGTCTTAACTCCTCCGTTTTAGACGCCCATCTATATCATGTCAATATCCTTCCAGCCTGAACTTGTGCATGCTCTTATCCTACTGAAGATACGAAACATTACCTTTTGTTCTGCCCCAAGTTCACTGTGCAAAGGGTCCGTCTACTGAACACTGTGTGTCACTTACTCGCTCCAGGTGTAAATCCGACTCTAATAGTTCAGTGCTCTAGTGATATTTTACTAAATATTCTCTTGAAAGGTAGTGAGGATCTGCCAGACACTAATAATGTATTCATCTTTTAGGCTGTTCAGGCATTCTTATCAGAATCTAGACGTTTTATTTACTAATTTGGTATATAATCTAATTGTAAGTCTCCATTATTTGGCATCGTGTACAAGCCGTGAATTTAGTCTTCTGTTCTCGCCCAGTGTGTATTGTTTATATTTCTGTGCGTCCTTTTATATTCTGGAGATCTTCCAGATTAGTCTTTGTATACTATTAGGCAATCCGGAGAAAGTAAATATGTTTATAATAATAATAAAACATTGTCTGTCTTGAAACAGAGACATGATGTATGTATGTAGGTATGTATGTATGCATGCATGCATGTATGTACGTACTTACGTACGAACGTATGTATGTATATATATATATATATATAAGTGATTAAGGCTTTGTTTCTGGCTCGTTAAACCAGTGGAACCATCTGGCGGGCAGAAAATATAGTCTCGCTGATTGGCTACTTTTTGTTCGTTAGAAAGTGTGTCACGTCCACTTTACCTGCAAACATCTCCTTTTGACCCATACCTCTAGATGATCTTGCAAACCGAAGTAAAGAGACTCACAAAAACACAACAGTTAAAACAGTATATCGCCATATAATGATGCTATAAAGAGAGTATTTGCGAAACTACAAAATACAGTGATCTATACTTTTGTTACAGTGGGGCGACCATGAGATATTTGTTCCGGGAGTTCGATAGGGACGGCAGTGGGGAAATAGACCGCACGGAATTAAAACTGGTCTTCCGAGAAATGGGGAAGTACTTCACCGATGAAGACTTGCAAAGAATGATTGCCTTAGCGGATAAAGATGAATCCGGCATAATCGATTACGAAGAATTTATTGCTTATTTCTTCGGCCAGGATAGTTCAAAAGTTGTAAGCAGACAAACCGAATCAACAGAAGCACGTCCCAATGACCCGGAAGGACCACCTAAAGAAGCGACGCATCTGGAGGGGGCTACAGGTGATAGCAGGAGCCGTGCAAATGCAATGCACGATGGCACAATGCAAATCCAAGCTGCAGTATCATCCAACGAAATCAATGAAAACTTGTCCGCACATAATGCAGACAAAAAGGAGTACACCAAAGCACGACCGTCGGAGAGCAACAGCAAGTCACTTTTCTGTCAATGGAATCATTACGAATGAAAACAAAGCCAGTGAAACATACTGATGTCTCACTCAGTTCAGAAAATGCCAAATGTCACCGGCAAAAAAAACAAGCTGGATGCTGGTACATTGACAGGGTAGCGTATTTTAGAATACAACACATGCATATTAATTTCCCGCCACAAAGAACGGGGCTCCAGCTTGTAGATCACGGAGGACACACGGGCATATCACTGTCACACACAAGGCTAGATACCCCATTCTCACAAAGTTAGTGTCTTTTAGTGAAATTTCAGTTTATAAATACTAAAGTCATTCACTTTGTGACACCTAAATTGCTGACAAAAAACAAATTTCCGTTTGCCTGCTTTAGGTTTTCTTTATTGCCAAATATTTAGTAATATCCCGCTTCCCCGCACAGGCAGCGGCCCGTATCTCGCCAGGCGAGACTATGGTTTTCTAAGACAACCAGATATGCAGTGGTGGCGGGAAAGCAATATGCATGCCTTGTATTCATGCGTATTTAGTGAGCAGTGGTGAAAGCCACATTCTTCAAGCACTTCTTTAATGTTGTGGCCATCTTTGTGGAACGATGAGCCAGTAAATCGGACCTTACAAGAGAACCGTGTCAAAGATTCCAAGAATTTATAAACGGGGGTTTAGTGGGAGCAGAATATTCTGAATATTGCGTATAAAAAGGAAATTTGTGGCTGCAAAACCGTGGTCCCCTTCCACTAATTGTATTTTAACTCCATTTATGTTTGTAACTGCATATGTTCCGTCTATTGTCTCGCAATCTTCCGTGTTGGAGGCACCTAATTTAAAGTACCGGATAACTGGAATACAATTTTGATACATTCTGATTTGCATTTTTTTATGTTAATAATGTGTTATTAGCCATGAATAAAATGAAAAGCAAACACAATTTGAAAATAATTGTGGTGTAATTTTGACTGTGATGTCACGAAGACTGGGCATTTTGTATCTGTTAACATTAGAAAGGTACAAGACAATCGAGCGGAAGAGGGCCAGAGTATGACACTCTAGACTGACCACCTAACTGATAAACCACAAACAACAATGTGCATTCAGTCACAGAATAGACACAGACTAACTTTATTGCATACACTGCGCTCTATTGGGGTGGACAAAAAGCATATTATACACAGAAGGACCATCTGTCCCCATCACATGTGACACTTAATTAAATGTTTTACATTAACCGCTAACATGCTGTGCATATAAAACGAATAAAATGGTTTATATATATAACATTGTTTATTAACAAGTGGGACGGTCGTTAGCATGTATCGCTGTTAACAATGTATCCCTGTTAACACACTTTGGACATAAAAATAAGCCAATAAATGAATTTTTATATTTGACTGCTATAAGAGCCTGTGTATATTTCGATTTTATTTCCAAGACCTCAATTAACAAGCAGATAAACGTTTTGGGAAGATGATATGTAGGATAACTTTGCGGTTTAGCCGGAAATAACAATGTTTTATTGTTCCTTTTATTAGAATGATTACAATCTGTAGAAGTCATTACATTTGTCATTATAAACATAAAAAATGATCTTGCACAGTGCAGAGTTTATGCTTTCACTCATGGCTATAAATTAACCTTTTACCTACGAATGCGATTTGGAGTATAGTCTGCTTAAATATTGCACGTTGGACTTTATTTCCCTTCAAAGCCCAAAAATCGCCAGGATGTACAGTATTCTCTGCTTCAACCTATTTACTTTGATTTCCAGTTAATACAAACAACTGATGAGAATTGCAGATAAGACCGATTACGACACAATACTCCGATTTTAAGACAATCTTGTGTGGCGGAGCAGTTGGGACCGAGTTGGAGCATTTTTCGGTTTTCGCCAGGTTAGACCGGATGAAAACAGTGAAATGACCCAGCGAGTGTCCTAACACGGTCCCATATGCGAGGAATGCAAGATTTTAGATTTTTTTCACATACCTTTTTTGCATGCTTAATTACCAAAATATGTTCAAAATCGAGAGAGGATTTTCCGGTTGTGCCATTTTGAGAGACCGACTTTCACAGACATAAACTTTTATGCATGCACCAAAACTGCAAACAGGCTTCTTACTCCAGCCTCACATAAATAACATTCCATGGTTTATACATTTTTTATTAGCAAAATATTATTGGCCGACTGACTCACCAGCCTATATGAAGGCCTCTTGTACACTCCATAGTACTGTACGTAAATATTAGTTTTACCACAAAAAGTAGTCCCTAGCAAAAATGGCCACCTCCATCGCACAAAGCACGCTTTTCTTAAGGGACATTCATATGAACAGCGAGCAATTTTATTGGCTGTGCAATAATATAAAGGATGGGAAATTGGTATCGTATGAGTAAAATGCTTTAGGTATGTAAGAAAACAGCTATTCTTGCTTCTTGTTGCAATTGGGCACTTTGCATGCAACCCGTGAGAACGAACTCTGTTGGAACAATCATACTATTCCCAGAAAAAGGGTTAACGAGGTGATTAACCTGAAATTAAACAACCGCCTCCAGGATCAGAAGCATATCATCTGGTCAGCAGTTTTCAACACATAATTCAAAAGGGTTAATGGTACTTATTTTTGGATAGCTTGTAATTTATGAATTTCAAACATTATTTCAAGCCTTTGGGACCTCTCTCGAGAACATGGATGTATGCTTTTGATCCGTCAGCATTGTAGACAAAACCTGGATACTTTGTCCATCTGTCATACCTTGGTCCCATGAGGAACGTTACAATGCTATCAAACACGACCTTGAGTTCTACAAAATGTAGGCTCCTTAGTGCTAAAAGTGTCGCTCTGTGCTCTGTGATCTCTGTTACGCGTTGTCCCATAATTCCTATGAGAAGGTTTACCAAGACCACTCCTAGAAACAAGACGCATGTAATGTACGCCATTATAGCTACATCGGGAATAACGGACTTGTCGAAATACTTATCAACAGGCGGTGAGATCATGAAGCCGAGTAAAAAAGTCTCATAAAAACTTCTTGGAAATGATACGAACATTGCCTTGCTGGTGTTAGGAGTTGAAAAATTATGGCCAGGGCATGGTGGAATCTGTCCTTGGTATATGTGGAGAATGAAAAAGCAAGTTACCAGAGCGACGAAGAAAAATATGGCAACTGTTATAAAGATAGCCAGGTCCCACATCATTTTTTTAAACATAATGAGGATATGCCCTGCAGTTTTTCCTAGGTAAAGGACTATCATTAATATAGCGCACGTCATGAAAAATATATTAAGCACGTGCATTACCGCGAGAATACGGAGATACTTGCACTCCAGACGTAACATGTGAATTATACTGACTCCAATTACACATAAATCGCATGAAACATACAGACATTCGTGTGCAATGAATGACACTTTTTGGGTCAATTTTCGATTCCCTTCACGCAGTCGTGAGCGATATCGCCACTTAAAAGTTGCAATGGACACACGTAAGAACATGATAGAGACGGCCATGCATATAAGGGGCACATTAACAATTTGTGGTACCATTCCCTGTTGGCGAGCATACATAAGTTGAGTAAAATAAACAATACAAAACATGATCCAATAAACAGGCCAAACGAAAGTGAATTTTGTTCTGCATTTTTGCAGAGCCTTCATCCAGCTTAAAATAGGCTCAGATGTCAAAAAATTACAAGCTTCGAATCTATCAAGTTCTGCGTCGTCAAGGGAAAGTAAATGTTCAAAGGGCATTATTGTTCTTTGGTTCGAACCCACGTAGTCCGAGACATCAAAAAGCACATGTCGTAACCCAGAGCATGCCCGAAAAACATGCCTGTATACTCCATCAGTGTGTATAATTTCTTGGAAAATCTCTGGAAGGCACCGCTCGCTGGCTATATCAAGCGGAATCTTGCCATCTATGTTCCGTGTCAACAGTAACATCTTGCGATCGTTCTTGTCAGCGGCCATATCTATGAGACACTTGTAGGAGGCACATGCAGTTTCTGGTCCTAACTCTGACCACACCACCAAACAATGCACGACATTGTTACCATTGCTATCGGTCAAGTGTATATCTGCGCCATTTTCTAAAAGCATACCGACCAAATCGGTGTTACCTGACATGCAAGCAAATACGAGTGGCAGCTGAACACTACATAACCCACCATGCGAACATTCAACTTGATCAAGTATATCCGTTTCTAAAACATCACTGCTGTTTCTTTTCAGAATGTTCAGCTCTTCTTTGGTTAATAAATGTTCTACGCATTGCAAGAGATCTTTCATCAGACATCCAGGCCTGTGTGTGTCGCTCGTTATATCAGATGACCCCGCTGACTTGACCAGACTATTGAGGACGAATTGTTTGCTTTTAGCCTTCAAACCTTTCAGAATTGGAACTACAATGTCTTGGTTGTTGTTCATCAAGGCCACATGAAAAGGAGTCATGCTCATTTCACAATCTTTCCCTTGTGTTTTCAGTTCATACTTCTTATTGAAATAAAACAAGCATGCTTTTGAAAGCACGCCACTGATTAAACTGTGGCCATCTACCATGGCTTTAATTTATACCAATGATCCAGCGCCAAGTAAGCTGGACTTTCAATGACACTCTCCTGTTTCTGAAGTTATGCCTCGGTGGTTCAGACGACACGTCTACCCATTACAGGTTCCTCTTCTTCTAAGCGACGCACGCGTAAATGAAGCTGTGCGCATCCTATCGTGCCACACAAAGCTGAAATAAGTATCCCTTGTCTAGGCAATAATCCAAGCTTGCAGGTAAACAGTCCGTCTTTGAAAAATGTGGCTGACAAGAAAGCTTGTATCTTACGAACATTATATTAATCCATGCTTTACAACAGTGACTAGATCTTCTCAACAATGGCGTGCATTGATAAATGAGTATTCATGGAATCCGTTGTAAGTCAACCAAGTCCTCTTACTGTCAATAGTTACGAGTACGGAAAACTTGTACCTGACGGACCTCAGCAGAATTTATGTCCCACCAGTAATTTGACATTTTTCCGTAGTTGCGCAAACGAAAATACTGGTCATCAATCACATATCAAAGAGGCTCTGGGGAACTGTCCCTGATTTAGTCTCCCATCAACAGTGACGTGCTCAGAGGAACAAGTGTCTACACGACTGCAGTCTGCCTGTGCATTTACCACGAGAGGCTCGTATGTGGCACAATATTTAGCATGAACTTCAGTGCTATCATGCATTCGATGTCACTACTGTTGTACCCATTAGACGAGAGGGGATGCAAATACGACCACTATTGCAGCAATTGATACACATTGTCGACTTCAAACACATCACGCTATATAAAACATCCTCTTGGTACATCTGAAGTGTTTGTTCTCCGCAGTTCGTGGCTCAATAGTTCTCTCTCTCTCTCAACAAAATAAAAAAACATATATGTGCATCCCCATTGAAAACGTTCATCACCTGAATGCCCATCTGTTATGAAATAACTAGATACACAATGGAAAACTGAAATCTTTGGCAGGAGCGGATCCAGAATTTTTCCGGGGGGGGGGTGCTGAACCTGAGAAATTAGGCGGGGGTCCAGGGGACCGCCCAGGCTCCCGGCGGGTCCAGGGCAGAGGCCTGGCGGAGGGTTCAGGGGAGTAGAGCCTTCCCCCCCCCCAGCTCCAGGGTTTTAAAGCATTTTGAAGGGCACAAACAGCTTTTGTTATCACTAAAATAACAATTTGATGTATGGTTAATACTTTCATTTGATATGATATTGACCCCAAATCAAACTTTGATAACCAATACTGTGGGTTTTATTTCCTGAAACTTCTGCTGTTGAATTGTCATTAATATTGGAATATATTAGAGCTTATAAGGAAGATATTCATGCACATATATAAAACACAATACTTCATTTGAAATGCAAGTGGAAATATGATTTATTGAAATGTATCACAATAGAGACCCATGCTAGTTGTCATTTTTGTTTCAGTTCTTGGAATACAGTACATCCCTTTACCGCCTAATAAAAAACCCATCAAATTTTGGGATCCTGTATTGCAGAATAAAGGCAAGTAAATCAAAAAGGGCTTACATGTCCAGCACAAGTAAAAATTGACCTTAGACAAATAAAATTTTGACGAAATAACATGTAAAAGATAGGGGTACTTGTCCCTGAACAAATACACTCCAGGGAGAATTGTAGAGCCCTGTTGAAGATAGGTCATTTTAACCATAACATAGGTCCCAGTGAACCACAAATCTAATCAGCTAATCTTTGTCTTATAATGCATGTTTGTGTCTAATTTGAACATAATCCATCCTGGCACTTTCAAGATACTGCAGTAACATGGTCAAACTGACTGTAAATAGGCCACTCACTCGAACCACAAATAGGCCACACTGAACAAAAAATATAATAAGCTGATCTTAGTCCTAAGATCAGCTTACTATATTTTTCCTACAATGCAGTCCATGCAAACGGTACCAGTCAGAGTCTGTCGGTTTTTACCGATAAAAAATTCTCTGGACCAATAGAAAATGCTAGCAAGTGACATGTTAAAGCACTGGGACTTTTGAAATTTCAGTAAATGAGTGATATGCGAAAAAAACTTTTCACACAGACTTACAATGCACCTCACAACCAAATTTGAGAAAAATTCATGCTTTTTTGTAGAAGATATTATGTTCAACAAATCTATGACGAAGAAGGTCTCGGTGACCTAAAAATCTCTGTATTTTCTCTTTTCTCTTGAAAAGAAAAAACAAAAATCGCTACAGGTCCATTGAAGGTATGGTATCACAAAAAAAAAGAAAGAAAGAAAGAAAGAAGGAAAGAAAGAAAGAAAGAAAACAAAATCCAGATGCATAACAGGAAACATAGTGCCTCCCTTTCCCCACCACCACCCCCCACCCTCGGACAGGGGGGGGGGCATAGAAAATATACTAATAATATTCTGTGGCACTCCGCTTATCTGCCGCGGTCCTGGCTAACTTAGTAGCTAGTCAGGTGGCCTTTAGTACGAAAAAAAAAAAAAAGAGGAGCAAGCCCTATCCCACTGTCGCAACTTTGCGCTCGGCATGCCCACAGCCCCTGCTGATGATGCCACCTGGCAGGGTCATGGGAGCCCTAATAAGTGCTACCTTCTCCCTTCCCTTGCTAAGTTTGTCCTCTATTCTCTTCCGTGACTAATCCTAAGATATTATTCCTACTCTCCCAGCACTGCACCAAGAAGCCTTTCACTGACTCTAAAGCAACTCTACTTCCTGGAAAATCGCCCTTTAATCCTAGTATCCATGCTAACCTATCATTCTCTGCCATGTCCCTTACCTGCTCTAAACTTTTACACTGCATCTCTTATTCTACATTGTACAAACAGCTGGTCTCTAAGCGCTCTAAAACCTGTACACCATGTCATCACATGATCAATGGTCTCATCCACATCCTCCCTACACACCCTGCACTTCCCATCACTCCCATTCGTCCACTTCTGTTTCCTCTTCTCCAGATGGATCACTCCTGCTCTGCCCTGAAACAACAGTCTAGAACCCTTGCTACCATCCCAACATTTAGTCTTCACTGGCTTGTCTACAGCTCTATATGCTTTCAATGTGCTTTTTTTTCCTCAACCTCTCTTTTCCACTGCTCCACATGTTTCTCTTGGATCACCTTTCCTATATAGGATTTCCACGCCACTTGAATCTCATCTGGCCATTTCAGCTCATATTTCTCAGCTAACTTGTCTATTTCTTGGACCCATTTTGTCTTTTTACTGACAGCCTGCATGTACGCCTCCCTACACCATCTTTCTTCATTCACCTGTTGCAAATATCCCCAGTAGTCTAGCCTAGCCTTAGCTATTCTATCTCTTATTGGTAACCATCCCAACTCTCCCAACACTGCCTCTGTTGGTACACACGGTGGTGCCCCAAGCACCCATTTCCCCATCTCCCTCTGTGCCTTCTCCATCCATTCAATATCCTTCTCACTAATGGCTATTACATCTACCCCATACAACATCCCAGGTATGGCTACACGTTCCCACAGCACCCTTCCTGTGAATGATCTATTAAAGCTGTCCCTGCTACTAATAGCTAATCTGTAAACTATTCTACTGAACAGACAAACAAAACCCTCTGTGCACATTTTCGTATGCTATTTTAAAATCCTGTTAAGTTTCATAAATGCAGATCAAATAGTTTTGGAGATATATGATTATGACACAAGGTTCTTCACTGAAAATGAAATGAATAACACTTAACAGCGTGTTTGATCTTCCATACAAAATTTTGGTAACTTTGTTATGCGTGACTGTAGCAAGAGAACTGGCCAGCAGGCCGGACTATTTTCGAAAGTTTGCGTACTTTGCATCTTGCCAAGTTTCAAACCGGAAAAGAGCTTCGCGGGAATCTGTGGCCGCGCAATGCATCATGGGAGGCTTTGACACTAGTACTAGACCGGCTGTGGTCGCAGGGAACGGCGTTGGCGATGAGTGTTACCAGTGATATCACCAGGCCGACTGGAGTGGAGTAGAGTCCTGTGAACCCTCACCCCCTATACTATACCCGCACCCCCCGCCAACCACCAGACATTGTCTGACCACTGGTATTAAATAAAAAAAATATTTAAATTAAAACTTTTTTTTTAAGGGAAGGGGGGGGGGGGTGCGGGCGCACCTCCCGCATCCCCCATCCCCCGGATCCGCGCCTGTTAGGCAAGATCACACCAACACTTTACCAGGCCATCTCGATTACTCTTCATAGAATAAGAGACTTGTAGGTTGGCTGAGCTTATAGGACGTCAAACCGTCCGTCGTCTGTTCGTCCTTCCTCATTGTGCCTTATCAACAATTTCAAACTTTTGACTACTGTAAAAAAAAAACTTTGATCACATCGTCTTCAAACTTTATGGTACTACGCCTTACGAAAGGTTAGTGATTATTATTATTATTATTATTATTATTATTATTATTATTATTATTATTATTATTATTATTATTATTATTATTATTATTATTATTATTATTATTGTTATTGTTATTATTATTATTATTATTATTATTATTATTATTATTATTATTAAAAGCTCTGTAAACTGCTTGGCTAGTTGCTTTCAAAATACATTGACACTTCTGATTACTTCAAAACTTTTAATTTTCGACGGTGTTATTTTTTCAATTTTTAAGGCATTTTGTCAGTTTATGTAGCTTTTGTCTTTTTCCAAACGATTAACGGATTCTTATGGAATTTGGTGGGAATGTAGTTTGACTCAGTCCTCACCACGATTGTTCCTCGTGCTACTGTAATTTTCCTATTTTTCGCTTATTTTCGATCGGTACATGTACATGTTCGCACAGTTCAAGTAAGAACGGTACCCTAGGCTATTGCTTATGTAGTTTCCTTGAAAATAACAAACCACATCCACTTCAAACTTGGTGGCAAGGTACAGTGCCCCCCCCCCCCCTTTATGACGCTGGTGTTGGGCTCCACAGGGGATACCGTGTTATAGCAAAACCGCCTTATAACGGATGGGCTTTTAACATAGAAGTAATGATATTCAAAAGGCCCATTCACGCCTAAGCGGCTTCGGAATTTAAGGATGATAGTTACCGCGAGGTAGCTTGGCCCCAGGAATTCACGGGGATGGGCGCCTTGCCGATCTCCGTAACACCGAAACCGACGAAGCGCGACATTCAGCATCCCATATGTTTAAGGAAAGTCACAGGGAATCTGCCGTTCAATAAATGATTCAGTTCATTCTGTCAATGCACTTGCTTAGATTTCCTGCAAAAGTGAGCAGCAGTTCCTACGCTGCATGCCGCAAAGAGGCTGCGTTACGGAGCCATGGTGTCCAATAATTTACACAAGTGCCCAACCTGCTTGCATACTGCGAATGTGTAAATCTTGAATATTTCTCATAAGCAATCGTTAAGCATGTCAGAACACTCCAATTTAAATGTGGCCGACAAAAACCAATGAAAACGATATTCCACAGGGCTATCTGCAAGTCTTTGGCTGAAGAAATTGATCTTAGACGTGCGAGCAACTACGAGAAACACACCCAATGCCAGATCTTGACTGCCTTTGGTTACCCTTGGATATTTCAAAAGACTCGGCTTGATAGTCACAGGTCTAATTGCCGAATGTAAAGAGACAAGATTTTTGGTTGTTGTGGAAGGTTTCATTTCAAAACAGATAACCGAGAAGTATCTGGGCCTATGCGTAGCTAACAATTAAGATTGATGAGATTTACACAACACCATCTCATCTGCTTTATATAAATATAAATATATATATACACACACACACATATATATATATATATATATATATATATATATATATATATATATATATATATATATATATATATATATATATATATATTCTCATGGAAATATTTTAGGGAATGCCATATACAAGTGCCTATAATTCCTTATTGGAATGTGTAGTGGGCAAGATAGGTTCCTAGCTATGTTACCTGATCAGTTTTGTTTTTGTTTTTTTGAATGTCATGCATCATTGGCTCCCTTTTGTTGTGTCATGAGCAGTGATTTCAATGTCCAGGGTGTGGTGTCATAATTTGTCAGAAAAGTGTGCCACTGGCCAGTGTGAGCACAGACCAACACAGAAACCACATGTAACCGTTTAGAGGATGGTAGAAAATGGCAAATTGTGGGACTTTGCGGTCGTGCTGGCTGGTCCCAAGCAAGGGCTGCTCCAGAGATCAATGTTTCATGTTCTGTGGTCTCAAGATGAATGTCTAAATACAGGGATGAAGACCTATCCAGTGGTGCTTGCCTGCTTTAGAGGCACAACAAACTGATCTGTAGACGTTCACCTATCCCCAAGTAATCATGTGCATGATGTAAAGGATACCGTTAAGCATGGCTGTGATATACTACCTGTGATGCATCGACTGACAAATTTTCTTCACTGAGTTGACTTGCTTTTGTTCTTTATTGTCTGTGATCATTGGGCGCGACCACTATGCAACAGTGGTCAATGTTGAGTATTGGAATAAAAAAGTCATTTCAAGCAAATTTCACTCCATTTTTGACATAACTGCCGAAATTAGGATCCATCATATATAGCATTCCCTAAAATATTTCCATGAGTATATATATATATATATATATATATATATATATATATATATATATATATATATATATATATATATATATATATATATATATATATATATATATCACACCAGGCCCGAGGTCTAGGGGTTGTCCCTCTAAAAATGTCTAAATGTTCTTTACAAAAAAAACTCTTCCCCATATAATACTGGAGTGTACAAGTATTTGTGTGGTACCTGCATACATACGGAGATTTTTTTCACGTGATCTTTAATTCAGCCTTCCTGAATTACTTGCTTACATTTTTCTCTTTTTTGGTAAAAGTAGATAGAATTTTCTTCTCTGAAAGGGATTGGCTAATTGCTTCCAAATATGACAGGAGCATTTTGACGGACTCCTTGTTCATAATCGTCCAACACGACGCATTTTGATTTTTGCTTCATTTTTCGGTCAGTGCAGTTAACAGTTTGGCCAGTCGCGCTTCTTTCTTATATCCATCCGTGGTCCGTGCACCCACCATTCATGTTTTCGACTTCTCTAAAACCATAAGCCAGATCTATTTCAAACTTGGAGGGGGATCTGTCTGCGTGGGCATCTACTATAAGTTTGTTCAAATGGTCACGCTCCATCGATTTTTGGATTTTTATGATTTTTTTCTCTAATTTATTGGAAAAATATTCTCTATAACGGTTTGGGCAATTATTTTGAGATGAAACAGCAGGGCATCTGAGGACCCCATAGACCTTATTTTGCAAGGTTTAACTGTTTTTTTTTTAATGTATGTTTTCGCAATGTTTAATCTCTACTACAAAGCCGCCACTCAGATTATGCTCAAATGTGGTGGCAATGTAGATCAGTTGCATTCTGGAAAGGTGAAACAAAGTTGCCCACTAGGTGTTTATGCCCCAGATACTTGATTTTTACCTCAGCTGACTTGTCTGTCAGCCTGGGATTATTTGGTGGGTTTAGGTCCGTCGTCCACAATTCACATTTTTGACTTCTCTGAAACTGTCAGCCAGATTCACTTCAAACTTGGTGGGAATATACCTCGGGTGGGTCTCTACTAAGATTGTTCAAATGGTAAGGCTCAATAAATTAATTAAGGTTTTTTATGAATTTGATTGTTCATTTTGGTGAAAACCCTTAAAAAAATCTCTGAAACCGCTTGACCAATTGCTTTCAAATACAGAAGAACACTTCTGGGTACCCCTAAACCTTCCTTTATTAAACAAGCTTCAATGCATTTTATTCTATTTTTTGACGAATTTTGTATGTTTTTGTTACTTTTTAATTCTCTAAAATAGCCTTTAGATTGTGATGAAACAAAATGGAGATGTCTCTTATGGAACGGCCAAACAAAGTTATTCACCAGCTCACATGCTATGGATTACCGATTTTTTACTTTTTGAAAGCAAAATTAATTAAATTAGTAGTAGTAGTAGTAGTAGTAGTAGTAGTAGTAGTAGTAGTAGTAGTAGTAGTAGTAGTAGTAGTAGTAGTAGTAGTAGTAGTAGTAGTAGTAGTAGTGTTGTAATTTTTGCCTTCCTTTCGCAAAACTGCACTCGGAATTATCTGTAAACTAAGTGGAAAGGTAGCTTGATCGGATTACCACCAACTTCTTAATTAGATGGGACTGTTAACATTTACTGATTTTAAATTCATTTTCAAAATAGTTATTGGCCGTGGGCACACATCTCATAGACTGTTTGTTGATGCATATATCTTTCATTGGATGGAATTCTACAACAATTCCAAGTAAGTTTTGGAAAATTACGCTAAAACATCGATAAATATTTTGAAATATGTGGAAAGGAATTCCCGGCTCTTTATTTACTTACTTTACTCTTCGTGGACGCCATGCTGGTTTTACGGCATAGGCCAGCATGAGTAATTTATGGTGCAAATCATAAAATACATTGGGTACTATATCTTTGTTAAGTGTTTATGAATACTTATGCCATACGCAAATAAAATATCCATTTCGGTGTCTTGTTCGCTAATCGGTCATATATAAATATAACCCGCCAATAAGGGAATTATAAAAAATAAAATATGTGTAAAAAAGACTTGCCACAAATGGACAAAACTGAGATGTTTGAGACGTTCAGGCAAGATGTCAGATCTTCAATGTACATACAAATAATCAAGATGATGTCTCTTTATGATCAAATCACAGCTTCAGCCCGATGTCGTTAGTTGCAACTGAGCCATCTGCTTCGGTTGAAATTAATGTTTTACAATAACATGCATTTTATACGGCTTTAGTGCGTTCCGTCCAGTTACTACTATGCACATTTTTAATTACGCCCACTATTCAGCAATTAAAAAAAACTTCTGTTTCACATTGGATTTGTCATGAAACAGACTGCATTCTACGCAAAGTGGCATATAAAGATACTAACAAGTGAGAGTGTGAGTATGACCAGGCGAGCCATGGACAACAATGTTACGAGGGCTGGCTGAAAAGTTATAAGCCTAGCTGTGAAACATCCGTACAAAGTCAATGGTTTTCATTTATTTCTCCACATAGTCCCCTTCCAGGTTTACACACTTTCACCAGTGATGCAGCAAGGCCAGGGTGCCGGTCAAGAAGACATTGTCTTCAGCCACCCTAAAAAAAAATCATTCACAGCGGAAATGACCTCATCATTACAAGGCAAATGGCAACTGGCTACTTTCTTTTTCATTTTGGGAAACAGGTGGACGTCTGACGGGGCAAAACCTTGTGAATAAGGGGGATGGTCAATGAGTTCGAAGCCGCAATCATGGAGCGTTGACATTGCAACCACCGATTTGTGAACAGGTCTTTGTGGAAGAGTACTCCTTTAGTGACCATTTGCCGTCGCCTAGCTTTGATAGCTTCACGCAACTGTCGCAGCAGGTCAGCATAATATCTTCTATTGATAGCCTGGCCTTTTTCAAGCTAGTCAATCAGCAGAATACCCTTGGAATCCCAAAAGACTGAAGCCATCACATTTCCAGCAGAAGGAACCGACTTGGCTTTTTTTTGGGGGGGGGAATCCCGGATGCTTCCGTTGTTTAGACTGAATTTTGGTTTCTGGTTCAAAGTGATGAATACAAGTCTCATCCATGGTTACAAATCGGCACAAAAAATCATCGGGATCTACTTTAAGATGGCAAAGATTGCCATGGGACGCCAGGAATCTGACACGTTTTTGATACGCTGTCAAGAGCTTTAGAACCCATGTTGCAGAAACTTGTTTCATTTCCAACTCCTTTGTGATAATGTGCTCAACCCAATTCTCATGAGAGATGTCCACAACACTGGCAATATGTTGTGTGGTCAATCGTCGATCAGCCATCACCATGTCATGCACTTGGGTAGTGTTTTCTGGAATGGTTGCTGTAGAAGGCCTTCCTGGACGCGCGTCATCGTCGAGGCTCTCTCTGACACGCTTGAATTCCGCAGCCCACTTCTTAACACTGGAAAAGGGAGGGGGCATCATCCCTTAAAGTGGAGATCATGCCGGCATGTATTTGTGATGATGTTAAGTTCACAAGATAGTCTGGTATAAAGCCACTAATCAAACTATACTTGCAGTTCTTATGTCTACGATTCATCAAATGATTATACTTGCTGGTGGCAAATGTTTGTTTTAATCCGATTGCGATAACCCACTTACACTTAAAACTTTTCAGCCAGCCCTGGTAGCCTGCTCGAAGGCTGGTGCCACAAGAGGTGGTCAACTGTTAATGCCATATTCTATTTGAAATCCTGCAAGGTCGTGTTGAAGCATATCAGAAGATTTCCATGTTCAATTTTCTTTGTAGTTTCCCAATGACAGAACTGACACTTCTTCCCCTCTCAAAAATTTGTGTCTACCTATATTGGTCCGTTGCGCAGGTCGAAGATAACCTCTCGGTTAATTCCAGGTTAGAATTCCCGACCTGGGGTACGGCAGCTTCATGTAGTCTCAGACTTGAGATTGTGTATCCCCAATGTGGCTTGCGCCGCGCGAGGTTAACTTCAGGTTCATCGACGTCATGTTGAAACCATACCAGCAATAGATGACAAATGTCAATATAAAATTGTGCTAATGTTCTGTTTCCATTGTTCATATTCACTGGTCCGCTTTTCCTGCCCTGCGCTTATTATATTGTCTTAAGTGAGACATTGGTGGGTGGAAAAGGTTAGTGTGCGCCGCATGGAGTTACAATTATACAGAAGTCACGTAGTCTGTATTTCATTGTCAATTGTGTTGTTCAGTTTAAGCCAATTCTGTACATGAACAATACATGTCGGTCTGTAGTTATTTATGTCATAATATGGCAGGGATGATAGTTCCTATACAAATTATTGTATTTTGTTTTACCTCATTCTTCTTTCTGTTGAGCAAAATTGATAGATTTGCATATATATATCTGCAGTTAATGTTTTGTGACTACAAAGGTAAACATAAAGCTTGATATTTAGAAAGTACAACACTAGCCTATGTGTGGTGGTATGAAATAACCTTTGTCTTCAAAATTTAAAAAAAAAACGTCTGATATACACGCCGGAGTCCACATTATGTACGTTATTATCTATACTTATCTATCTTGTGTGTGTCATATCACAACAAAATCATTTGACCACAACTTCTTTTTGTGTTCTTTGATACTGCTTGAACTGTCATAAAATAGTGCTTGCATCACACAGAAGGAAAGTTATTTAAAGGCAGATCGCATCCACTTTTAAAAAGGTTTCACGCATACAGTCATCGTTTATATTATATCCAGTATTTTACCTAAGTCTTTCGACATAATTTGAGCAAATTTAGCATTGGTTTACCTTTCCCTTCATCTTTATTTCATCTATTCAAGTAACGTTCAATTTTGGATAGTTTTGTTCCTTTTGATATTTTGATATCTTTTTGTAGACATACATGTTTGTGTATCACATATCTAAATTTCCGGGTTCTACCCCCAATACAATTTGAAGAGATGGACAAAATACTGTCATTGTCTCGCCAGCATAAGCTGTTGGCGAGACTAAGCAGTCCCTTTCCGTCCGTCCGTCCGTCAACAAACTTCGGAGTGGCTTGTTTTTAACATGGTTGTCAATGGACCGTATTGCCCTGATATCATGATTGCAGGCATTATCTGCACCAAAATGGCCGTTTCACATGAAACTAATTTTCTGGTTTCCATCAAACAAAAACTAAAATTTTACTCAATAAATCCATCAGGGCAAAAGCATATCGTGAATTTTATAGGAAATGATCAATTATTTTAAAACGCAAACTAATATTTAGAGTTCTACAACCTTAGCAATCTTTAAAACAGAGATTAATGCTATTCTTGTATCACCTTTGTGAAAAATCTGATACTTTTCATGAAAAATGTCTGATTATTTTTTTGCAAATACATGCAATGGGAGCATTGCAGCAGAAGACTGATCATTTTGTCTTGAATATTATATATATATATATATATATATATATATAAAGCCCTGTTGAATTCAGAAGAACCCCCAGATATAATATCGCTTTGTATCTTGGGTTCATATTGAGCTATCTTCAGTTCAACAGGGCTTTTATATATTACACATATTTTACTTTTTTGATTAATTCAATAATCAAGTGAAAATAACATACAAATTTGGGGGAACGTGTTCTTTGTGGTGATTTAAAATGTGAAAACCGCATTTCTGTATTTTTTTATATTTTATTATTTTTTTTTTGTTGCCAGGATCTTTGGCTTGCTTGACACGCACAAACACCCCGCCAGCCCTTTCTCCTCATGAGGCAAGCGGTTGGGGGCCGCATTGTCGATTAGGCGTATATTGCTCAAACAGATGCTCGATATTTTCCGTCAATTTTTATCATTGAACGATACGAATAAATTCATGTTTCTCATAAAGCTAAATGACTATGAAAAGATAACATCAGTAGAATTTTTTTCTTTATATCACCAAGAACAGGAGCCCATTGTAATACAATAAGAACGATTTTTGACTGAATATTTTAATTCATACAGTGGTTATAGCTAATTGATTGATAAGATGAATATCATTGTCGTCTTCACCATCATTATTCATTCATGCATTCATTCATTATACCTTTTTCTCCGCTGTGGAATTTGCAGCATTGTATTGTATTGTTCATGTATTTTGTCATTTTCATATGTACGTTTGCAAAATATCAATGTATATTTGATGCAGTCATAAAGTTCTAAGTTCGCATGCCACTGTGCATGAACGTCGTGTGGTCCCTGCCTTTCGGTCACCTTCCTACACAAACAGCGAGAATCTCGACGAAAACGCCAGGTAACGATGCAAGCGCAAGAGCTGGGATGGCATGGTCTTAAGAATTTCATCTAACCCTGCCCTAACGAGCAAATACTGGCTCTTTGGCTAACTGGGTGTTTCTGAACATGCAGCTGGGATGTGTTTTTCTCTTCTTTTCACTCTTTACCTCATCTGCAGAACGCATTCCTTTTGGTTGCTTTATTTTCTATCGTTTGTCCGCTGTATTTATATCATACCTGTGTATAATATTTGGCACCTGTATGTATATATAATCCTTTTCATCGCATGCCCTGCTTCACCGTATTTTCTTATCATTATTATGTTCCTTGTAACAGGGTGAACAACAAACATCAAAGTCGTTGTTGTAACATGCCTAAGACAATCAAAGTTTCAAAAGTAACAAGGCGTGCCAACTACTTATGAGACGTGCATAAAATGAATGTCTTTAAAAAGGATATCTTGGCAAAATTCATCAAGTAGGCCTAGTATGCCAGCATGAAGTTATACACTTTTGAAGCTGAGAGGAACTGCAACAAAAACACATCTGCTTCAGGCATAAGATAAAAAATAAAATTTGCTTAGTGCAAGATTGAAATCCTTCATATACAAAAATAGTAAAGCACAACTTCCAAAGAATGAATTGAGAAGATGAAACCCGTGCATGGGTGCACTTGAATGGCAAAAAAGAGACCCCCCCCCCAAAAAAAAATGCGAATGTCTTAATGAAACAACTTTTTTTTTCAAATGGGGTGATATACTCCTATCAGCATAATATTTTCTACAACGATCTTGTGATAGCTCTACCAGAACAGAAAAGAGAAGGGTCAAAAGAAAAAAGATAATTTAACAATCACAACAGAAGGGACTTTTAATGTCGGTTCTGCTGAGGCCCGGCATAATGAATTTGATTTAAAAATTATTATAATTATGTGTTTCAATATTGATAACAGAAAGAACATGGAGAAACGGAGCAAATTTGATAAGTTAAGTGTTAATCATCTATAATATGGAGAGATTAGATATAGAAAAGAGAGGAATCTAAGATCAGGAAAGACATTTGTCACATGTGGACAAGTAAGTTTGCCTGCACAGACTTTCAGGAGAGTGATCGACTGTTGGTCCCCGGCGAAAAGTCTGCTGCGGGCCCAACAAGTAAGTGCAATCCCGAAACAATTTGTCATGTAAATGACCGGAAATTAGTTGCTTATTTAACCGACAGATGGCATGCCATCCCGGTTGAAGGGCTTCTTGTTCGTGAAGCAATGCGCCAGTCACAGCTTTTCGTATACATCATTTATATCGCATGTCAATTTAGGCATATGTCAAAGGTTAATATTACAGTGGATATTCTTCTATAATGACACTCAAATTGAGAAGAAAATGTGCAAAACTTTGTGTGTTTTTTTAATCATGCTTTTACATCCGAAGTCCATGCACACAATTCTTATGACAACATTACACTCTGAAAATGTGGTCGTATATGAACAACAATATTCTATCTAAAAATAGTATCAGTTACAATGCATACAAATATTTTTTGATGAAAGGAAAACAGCCTAAATGAATCAGATGCTTAGATAAGCTGAACTGTTCAATCTTAAGACAAATCGATCTTGAATCTGAATAATCTAAAGTTAACGACGTTACCTGCAAAAGGGAATATACAGTAACATTTCAACCGCAGCAACATGAATTTATGAAGCCACCTGGAGAATAAACAAAGCCAGGTCCTGTAACTTGTCAGTCGTTAGTAATGGGCAGTGGTGCAACATGCAACAGGTTCCCATGTGCGGGTTGCTCCATCCGTTGGTGACGTAACCTGATGCAAGAAATAAGTCAAGTTCTTGATTGACTCAAAGATCCTATGCGGGTCACAAGTGTAGAAAATACAACATACAAATAGGAAAAGTCACAATCACTTACTGTCTGTGTATTTAGCTGAATACACAATCCAATACACGGGATTCTTCAGGGCTAGAGATGTGCATATCGATTGGATTGCATGTTTAATTCACTTCAAACTAAAAGGTTACTTTAAAAGATGCAACAATAAAATTGATGTGAACATTCCAGTTATGTATATAACTTTACTCCACACAAATTTTGTTGTTTCTGCAACAAGTGATTTTAAGTTATTAAGCTGTAAATTTCAATGAAAAGTTATGGGAACACAGTAAAACCTCCCTGATCGAACACCTCCATATACCGAACACCCCCTTATACTGAACACTTTTTCTCGGTCCCAAATTTTCCCATATACTTCCATTATAAGCAAACCTCCCTACACCGAACACCTTTCTATACTGAACATGAACACTCCAAATGAAGACCATTTTTCAATAAAACTTCCTTATAGTGAACACCAACTCAGCACATTTTGTGTATTTGTACTGAGTAATTACTGATTAGGCTGAAACTAAACAGATTAACTTCAAAGTCAGCATTAATTGCTTACACCCGCAGCAGCAGAAACCGCCCACAGCCATGTAGTTAGTATAAGTATCTCCCACCGTAATTCGTATTTACCTCAGCTGATATCTGTGTAGTATGCTTGATAAAACAAGAGACCACAATGTGCAAACCTCCCTAAACCGAAAACTTCCCTATACCGAACACTTTTGTTCGGTCCAAAGGGTGTTCGGTATAGGAAGGATTTACTGTACACAACTTTAGTTTTAGTTTAAACGTATTTATTTAGTCTGGATAGCCCTATAGTACATCAAGATGACTATTACATGGGTTCTCCAGAACATGGAGATGCACAGTAGGTATATACAAGACACACATGACATTACAAATGTTACCAATGTATAATATCTGAGAAAACTCTATACCAATATCAAGATTGTATTACTTATAAGATACAAATTTAGCCAGTATGAAGTTGAGTTCAATATTTGTCCAATAAAGAAAAAGTGTGACACAAATAAATTTGCATAGTCCAACCGATGATCATTGCAGTAACAGTAACGGAAACATTTAGTCGTTAAAGCGCCTGGTATCAATAATGTACTGCTGAAGCGCATCATAGATCTGGACATTTAGGAAGTTAGAAAGCTCATTACAGCCACGGAGAAATATGTCAACTAGCCTATCACTACCAATATGGATTATAAGATGCGGGCTATCCATCGGAGCAATCAAAGGAATAACAGTATTAAGTAATTTGTTTCTCTGAACGATGTAATAGGGACAGAAGAGTAGGAAATGCTTGGAGTCTTCAGTGGGATAAGAACAGGCACAGGATGGGTCAGGAAGGATGTTAACTTTGTGAAGGTCGGAGTTTAGTCTAGAGAATCCGAGGCGTAATTGCGTATGGCAAATATTAGCAAATCTGTCACCATGGAGATAGAACTCAGGAAAAGTGTCCGTGGCTAAGAGAGTAATTTTAAGTTTCGATTTGCATATATGCTGAGAAAGCGAATCTCTAATGTCGGAAGGCAGGTTACTCCACTGTTTGATAGCATCTGCGAGAAAAGATTTACACAGACGCAATGTTCTACATCTAACGGGGCGCACTGACATTGAATGTAGGGGAACACGACCAACCGGAGGAGGGGGTACTAGATTAGAGAGATAAGAAGGAGTCAGTTTGTGGTACATTTTGTAGAATAGGACAAACTTGAAGTATTTACGTCTGTCTGCTAGAGTTGACCAGCCAAGTTCACGAACAGTCGAAATGCTGAGACATGAATGAGATTGATTGGCTACCAGCCTGCCTCGGTTCCAAGCTAAGCCTTAGGCTGTGACGTCACCAAGATACACAAAATCCAACATGGCGGCCATGATATTAACTGGTATCACATGCAAATATGAAATTTGTAAAAAGTGGTACAAAAGATGTGTTATGATCTCTTACCTTTATATGTCCTCTTTCCACAGATTTAAATCCACATTATGGTATTATTCCAGTCTAATAATAGGGCCATGGTAGTCCAATATGTCCATTTCATTTCTGATCTGTCAGCCATTGCTGACCCAAATATCCAGAAGCCATGTTCATGTAATTTGATCAAATTTTGTACAAGCAATGTGATGACAAAATATTTTGCCATCTACTGCAAAAATACTTTCCTGATGCAAGCAGTAAGATGTAAGTCCAAATTAGAAAGAAATAATCTTGTGACCTGACTTTGAATTTCAACCTCTAAAATCCGCCATTTTGCAAAAAAATCCACGTTTTCTACAAAGCTGCACTTTTGTAACATGTGGTCTATTACCGGCAATTTGCACCAAGAATGTACTGCCAAAGCATACAGATCCATAATCCAATGGGGGTGGTGGGATAGTGAAAACCCTGTGTCCACCTTTCAGCCAAAAAGGAAGGAACCCCAAAATGACATATTTAGGGGGTAGGGCCCTTTGAATTTTGATCAAATCTGTACAATTTGCCCTAGAATGCTCAAATATATTTTTTTCACAACTTAAAATATCCGTAAGTATGAAACTTAGCCTAATCTATGTTATTACAGAAAATGTTTTATTTTATCAGTAGTTCTAAACCCCCATTACTTCTGATAAAATGGACTGTTCTGTTATTCAAATTGGACCACTTGTATCTTGAAAATTTAACCCAATCCAGCCCAAATTTATACCCTCTTGAAAAGCATGAAACACTTGTTGGTCAAGTTACAGCGTGAAAGGGTCATGGATCTGTTTTAAATTAAAATGCCAGAGCAGTATCTGGTTGGTGGGTGTTCCAAATAGGCATCTCTTGTGTCTTCAGTGGGGTATCGGGTGACAGGATGCTCGTAAAATGACCATTAATCGTAACCCAATAAATGCACTGACTGTTATATACGGTAAAACCTCTCTAACCGAACACCTCCATATACCGAACACCTCTCTATACTGAACACCATTTCTTGGTCCGGAATGTATACTTCCAATGTTAGCAAACTTCCCTATACTGAACAGCTCCCCTTATGGAACACTTTTTTCAGGTCCCAAGGGTGCACGGTATAGGAAGGTTTTACTGTAAGTGGTAAATGACTTATCACACCTCTTTCATGTGATCCGCAAACACCTCAACACTCCCAAATAGCAGGGACTAAGATGTGCCCATGCGTCTTTGTTTACATAAACACTGCCCAGCAATGGAACCGAGAACGAGGCTGCTGATTTGACCCCTAATCTCGCATCTCATTAAACCAGGTCAGCATCTCGACTGGAAGTAAGTTAACATGTTATGTATGTTTCAAGGCACCTGTACAAATTTTAGCGGGATTATACTGCATCGATTCCAAGCGATCAGACAGCACTTTACCACAGTTGTCGAATAAAAACACAGCCGTACTCAAGGATTGGACGGATCATAGAGCAATACAGTTTGACCAGGGATTTGCGTGATAGTTTAAACTTGAACCTACTCAGTAAAGAAATCCATTATCAGTTTTATTGGTAATCCCTGTGATATGGGCATGCCAAGATAAATCGCCACTCAAGGTGATACCGAGATGTGTATAACTGTCTGCCTCGGGAATCGGAGACCCACGCAAGAAAACCGGCGGATGATGAGGTTTCACTCGTTTCACAGAAAATATAATAGACAGTGATTTGTGGCATTGAATAACACTTGCCATAGCCTGCCCCAGTAATGTATTAGAGACAGATTGGTGTTCAGGTGGCTTGAGGATTGAACAGGGTTATTGGCATCTTCAAGTATGCTAATATCATCTGCGAACAATCTCACTTCGCCCGCGAGATTGTCCACTAGGTCATTTTAATACATAAACCAAGAAAAGGGTGGGGGGGGGGGCGGAGGATAGAGCCCTGAGGCACCCCAGCCGGGATAGGAAGCCAGGCAGAAGATTGACCATGAATAGTAACTCTTTGGAGGCAATTAGAAAGATAGCTTTCGACCCAGGTAACAAGATGATCCGATATGCCATGCTGCTCGAGTTTAACGAGGAGTCCAGGTTGCCGTACCTTGTCGAACGCCTTAGATACATCAAGAAATACCATTCTGGCCTCTTTCGATAACTCTAGACCGTTGTAGACAATATGAAGTAGGTAGACAAATTGATTGATTGTTGAGTCGCCTGTCTTGAAACCTGAATGTTTAGGTGTAAGGAGATTGTTTGCAGTTAACTATTCATAGAGGACATTAACATTATGCGTTCAAAGACTTTAGAAACATTACAGAATTAGGATATTAGTCTATAGTTACTTTTTATTTGTCTGTTAGATTTTTTGATGACAGGACAAATATTGGAACGTTTCCAGGACGATGGAAAATAAGCTTGGTCCAAGAGAAAGTTTAAATATTTTTGTAAGAGGATTACAGATGGAGTGAGCAGTAGTTTTAAGAAAGATGTCGCCAATATTGTCAGGCAGAAGTAACTTTTAGAGACAATAATACTTTCAAAACGTCCTGCTTACCAAACGTGATCTCAGTTAGTCTAGACACAGTGCGGTGACCAAATTCAATCATTGGTGGGAAGTCAATGTCAGAAGGAGTTGTGCATTGACTTGCAAAATAGGTATTAAAAATATCACATGTTTTACATTGCAAGATATAATTTGGTCGTTTTTAATTATTGGAGGAATATCCTGGTGAATTTTAGATCCCAAGACAGACTTAGATAAGCTCCACCATTGTTTTGGATTTACTTCGTTATCATGCAGTTTAGAATGTAATTTATTAAAGTAAGATAGCGCCGATTTTCGAATTTTGTGAAGGTCATGGTTACGTGACCTCTTGTAAAACTTCTCGACTTTCGTGGAAACCTCAAATGTATAGGTACGTGGCATGTTTGCTATATTCTGAGGGTCTTACAGTGACTTTTCTTAAGGGTATAAATTCCTTGGCAGTGGAAAGAAACAATTCTGATCAATATGAAACGATGTCGTCAAGGTTATCATAGGCTGTGTTCCAAGGTGCTGATAAGAGCGTAGAATTAAGTTCAGGGAAATTGGTTTTGTTGTAATCCCAAACATGACGTTTGAACGGACGATCTTTAAAGTGTGATAGTGAGACGGAGCAGAATACGATCGCGTGATCGGAATTTGATAGAGGAGTAATACACCACTGTTAAGTACCAGGCCAGAAGAGTCAGGGATAATTAGCCCTGAATGACTGAAATGCCCTCTACAGGAGAGCACTAGAAGCTTCTGGTCTTGCTGTCACATATTGTTTGGTACATTCAACTGGGTTGATCAAAATACCAGATGATGCTCTTTGGTCTACGCCTATAGCACACTGAATATACAGAAACATTACACTACACGTGTTGTCTCTTCAATATAACAATAATAATGTTTAGAGTAAACAACCCTTTAAATGGTCATGTTGTTCACAAAAAATCTTTTGATTACGTGCCTAAGGTTTCGGTTCAAAGTTACACTGGTTCAATGCTGATTGCCATCAAAGCTGTATATTCGACTTGGCGTTATTAACTCTTGTTTTTCCAGTTGATCAAATTTTGTATAATTTTTTATCAGCTTCTAGCCATCTGATTAGTTAATAGGCATTGCATGTCATTCGCATTTCGTGGCTGTTCAGGACAGGCTATCACCTGGGGCAATTTTTTTTTTTTTTTTTTGCTTTGCCTATAGTACGTCAGTGAATAAGTATTAATAGTTGTGTCAAATATTTATTTATCGCGGATTGCCGAGAAGCATACAATGACATTAACGTTCAGGTCACCCAGACAGAGAGACGCACAGTGTATACACACCACACACGACTATATAATACAATACACATTGCTGTACAATGCAATAACAAAGCATGATAAATGATGAGGCGACTTGTCATCGATAGTTTAAACATCACAATGTAAACCAAATTGAATGAGAAATGAATGTCACAATAAATGCAGTTAATATACAACTTTCAATTATGTCGGCGGGTGCAAACAATAAGATTTCGAGGATTTCTTCATGCAACGTGTAACAATAGTCCTGGGTTAATGCCTGGTGCTGGTATGTGTGACACGGTGTTGAAAACTTGCGACCTTTGGTCAGCACGGTAACAACAACAGTCAATAAATCAAGAAAGGAAGAATGAAAAAAAAAACGTTCATTCGGGTAACCAAACTTAGCACACAGTTGAGGGGAAAAGATTTAATTGAGACTAATTAACATTTCATTTAGATAGAGTTAGGCCATGCTGAGCACGCTGCATGTTAAGATGTTGGGTTGCATTGTATGTGGCAAAACGATCTCTGATATATTTTCCTGCTGCGTTTAACGTCCTGTAGATTATTAGTACCCTGGAGATGATGTTCTGCAACAGCCAAAAAATGGGAACCATGTTTCAAAACACGAAACGGTCTCCGCATTTTGTACGTCGAATGCTCATTGACAAATATACTTAAACAAATCAGAAAGATAATTACCTATATTCCTGTTTTGTGGATTCAAGAAAAGCGTATGGCATAGTGCAGTACGACGATTTCCAAAGGAGAAATAAACAGATGGTTACCTTTCCTTCTTTTTTTGAAAAAGTTTACATTAGTTTTCTGTGTTTCTGGTTGGGTATTCATCATTCATCTCAAACTTACCACTATTTCGATGCTAAGTGAACTCGGAGAATAACAAACCGTTCTTAAGATATTTTCTCTCATGTGCAAGAACTGGCTACGAATTGTCCACTTGCAGCCAGGTGCAATACTTTATGACTGTTTTCTATATTGGGCAGAATATATATATATATATATATATATATATATATATATGCGCGCGTGCGCGTGTGTGTGTGTATGTGTGTAGGCAAATTTCAGTGAATAACCGTCATACTAGACACTTTTTGTAATTTTGGTTTCACTAGAATATTCGAAAATATTGGTTTCTGAAGAAACGCATTTCCCACAGAATTTTGTGTCACCAGGATACGAGAATATTTCCTAAAACAATGGAAACTAGATATGCAAAAAAGTTCGGGACCTAATAAAAAGTCAAGGATCTGCTCTAAATTAAAAAAAAAATTCAAAACAAATCGTATTTATAGGGTTATGAAAGATGGATTTATCAGAAAAAAACCATTGCACGTTTCCGGGTTAGTGCACGTAATTTAAATATAGAAACGAAGACATAGAAGACGGAAAATACCATTGGACGAACTAGCATGTAAAGTAAGGAAATCGAAATTCGTGTTATAATCTGTCGTAAAAATATACGAAAGAAGACAAATGGTCTGGTTTTCGAAACTACTGCTATCTTTACAACTTAATCACATCTTGATAACGAAAACAATTTTTACTTTTAGTGCACCTTCAAGATACTAGGAAAATAAAAATAATAGAAAAAATTGCGACCATCATGGGAAAGAGGGGACCTTTCTAACATCACAGTTAACAAATAACAGTCAAGTATTGCTCATACAACCTTTTTTTTAAAGGGGGGCACCACATATTTTTGATTGATTTACATTGTTCTCCGTATGTATTGATGCGCTTGGCTGTTATAATGCGATGTTGATGTAATTTGTCATTATGGATGTGAGGTGTACCTGTGAATGATCTTGCAAAATATCACGTTTGGTATGTGTGATGCAGCAATGAAATTAGCTCAGTTCAGTTCAGTTCACATATGCTGTCTAATTATTCCACCATTTTGCAAAGAGAAGTGAGTTTGAAATAAATTCGCCCAACATGCAACGGATACCAGTTTTAAATCTTGGTAAGTAGCCAGTCATATGAATTGAATTTTAATGGTCCTGTACAGATTCGAGCAGCTTCAATTTGTGTCCTCTCAATAAGGTCTCACAGGCTCAAGGCCTATATATATATATATATATATATATATTATATATATATATATATATATATATATATATATATATATATATAGATATAATATATATATATATATATATATATATATATATATATATATATATATATATATATATATATATTGGCGGTTTTATCATGACAAATCATGAGAATGATTTCTAGATTAAACAAAATTATATGAACGAATAAGCGAAGCAAATTCTCTTTTTCAATGGGCACGTCACACACTTTCTAATAAGCACAGTTGAGTGAACGCTTATCAGGTCAAAGGTCATCCCTTTTTGCCTGATGTATCAGGTATTACTATTCAAGGAAACTGAAAGAACATCAATGGCCATCCTTCATTACTTGCAGAAAAATGCTTCCTTCTCGTGCTGTGCAAAATATAAGCATTTTGCTTCTTCCTTTTTTATTTTTATTGTTTTGAGAAACATCTGTAATGTCTATGTTTAATAAGAAAGATAAATATCACACATTGACTGACTTGATATCGCCATGGTGCCTTTTGCTTGCTCATTACCGATTACTTATTGCTATCTGGAACTTGTCTGTAGTTGAATGTAAAGGCCTCTGGTAGCATTTCCTTGATTGTTGTGTACCCTACAATTGTAATACCTGAGTTTCCCACTGAGATAATTATTTCATGCTTATCGACAACACAGCCAAGAGAAAGGGCTTTAAAGGGGCTCAGTGACTGACCAATATGATTGGCAGGATATGGCCATACATCACACGTTTTAAGGAGTGATGTCGAAGTATTGCAACCCAAACTGACCGGGTTTGGAGAGATACATTGTCATTATAGCCAACAATGTGGACAAAAAGGGCCTCAAATCTTTCGACGCCGATTTCTAGGAACGAAATTTTCTGCTTATCTATCAATTTTGTAAACGGCGTTAATTAAAGGCTAATTGATCGATCTGCTTGAAATCATCGTCTTTTGAAAGATAAATATATTATCTAGGGACTGAGTTTTTTATTTGTTTTTCCGTCAGATGTCTCCTTACGAGACTTTTGTAGCTCACAAAATGTCTTACCTGTTGACATTTAGAATGATGATTAAAGAATTCGATTATTCTGTAATTATGTATTTTATTTGTAAACACAAAATACTGTTCCTGCATATTGATCTATACTTTAATTTTACATATAATCCACTTTTCCATCGATTATTTTTAAGAAATACTGACAAAATTGTTCAATCTGATACCCTCTTGTAAACCAGCTTATAAAATCTTATGAAAATTATCGTATCAATATGAATCTTGTTTCTAACAAATCTATAAGTCTGTACAATTAATAAGATATATGGTTTTATTGATGAAATGTAAAAAAATAATGCATCTATGTAACGTCAAAGTCGCGGGACCCTTGCCCTAGGCTCAATCTCCTCCGCTGCCTTAAGAATGATGTTGTTATTCCCTGTTCTTGAAAAGTGGTCCTCTTTTATCAATCTACTTTTGGGGATCCGCCTTGTCCTTTAGGTGCAAATAGTCGATAGATCACAGTTACGGCGCCTGATGGACTCATGCCCCCCTTTTGTATATTGTTAGCGAAAAAAATATCGGAGAACAATTGGCCGTTTCATCTGAAGTGACCGACCTAATCTAATGTAATAATTCACTTCATATTTGTAACACTAGACAGTCGCTGAAATTCCATATAACACGGTTTACGACAAATTTGTCTATGCTTTGGATTTCATTCACAGGCCCTAAAGTATACAAATCTATCTCTGGATAAATGAAAAATAAGCAAACATCGAAAAGTTTTAAATTAATTTAAACTGCATTTCATCAATAATTGATTGTATTTAGATATTCAAATGATGCATGAAAAATTGACTTTATATAATTGTTCACATTTATTGTCACACGGAAGTCTGAATGTTTTGTTTATACGTGTATAAGGGCCCATAAGCCCAGCCGGGTTTCTTTACCCTCGTTGCTATTTACTGAAAGTAATCTTTGTATATCTGTAAATATTACTGACAATAAACAATGTATATTATGCATCACAAGTATATGTGAAATAAAGCGTTTCATTGTTTGGTATAATTGTCTAGTTCCCCCTTTTGCAGACCCACGTTCAACTAGGTGCAGATTTAAATCTAAATTAAATCTATTACCCTTAAGTGTTGACAAAAAGCCCACATACTTTAAACATGGAAGTCGTTTTCTGAACATATGCCACACGCAGCTACGTCTTAACTTCTGTTTTAAATGCCCATCTACATCATGTCAATATCCTTCCAGCCTCAACGTGTGCATGCTCTCATACCACTGAAGATACGAAACATTACCTTTTGTTCTGCCCCAAGTTCACTGTGCAAAGGGTCCGTCTACTGAACACTGTTGTATTTGTGTCTTTTTGCCCAGAACCACTTCCTAGTAGTCAATATCCTATTCCGCAGTTCGAACTCTTTACTCTCCATAAGCTAACCTGTCCCTGTCTAACCTGTATACATATGGAATTACTATTGTCTATATTGCACACGTTCCTCTGTAAAATTTTGACATAGGCTGTATCAGCCCAAATAAATTAAAGGGTCTTCAGCAGGTAACTACTCAACATGTTTCGGAGCCTTTTACCCGTACATGTCTCTCTGAGTAGCGGCTCCTTGTCTAAGCTAAATATTCAGCAAAGACAACCCACATAATAAAGAATAAATAAGAACGTGGCAAATGATGAATTAGCTAAATACGTGAAGTTTTGCTTATAAATGCAGAGCTTCGTTATGAAAGAAGAACCCCTGTCAAACAAACCGTAATTACTAAATTTGTATAGTACAGGTTCAGATAAGAACAATTTGACTTACCCCTGAACCAATATGTACCCTTTCTGGCTAGACAGTTTATCCTAGTTAAACCACCCGCCAGTGTATAACTGAAGTGGAAACAAGCTGGGGCCTTATATTCAGTCCCAGTGATAGTAAAATAAACAATTGCAACTAGACCACCTGTACAAACCAAGGGAAATCCCAACAAGGACTGTAACAATGGACATCCTGCACCAGAAATGTAAAACAAACTCTGTGATGACACCTACCCCCCAAACAATTAAGCTCTCTTTAACTGCCAACTCTGAGTCAATGTATCAACTTAATGTGTCAGGTTTGTGACATTTAAGAAAATACTGTCAATTTTGAGTAAATGTGCATTTAGGCATGTCAGAAAAGAATGAAAGTCATTAGCATTTATGTCAAAAAACATGTTATCAAAACAATTTTTCTTAACAGGATTTTGAGTACAATTAGGTAAGCTTGTAACTGTCGTCAGTAGCTGCTTGCTACCTATAGCCCCTGGGGGTTTGACCTAACAGAAAACAAGCAATCCTAAAATGTCTGAAAGGTGAACATTAAAACAGAATGATGCCAAAAGATAAAATTAAGTAGCAAAACCGACAAGTCTAAAAACTGTAAATTATTGTAGCCAAACTTTCTAATAATCTTTGGATATTAACTGCTAAATTATAGGGCAAGTCAGAAAAGAATGAAAGTCATTATTTGTACTTAAGTCAAGAGAATGCAACGAAAATGTAATATTTCTTAAACAGATATCAAGCACAGTTAGGCGAGCTTGTAACTGTCGTCAGTAGCTGCTTGCTACCTATAGCCCCTGGGGGTTTGACCTAACAGAAAACAAGCTAGCCTAAAATGTCTGAAAGGTGAACATTAAAACAGAATGATGCCAAAAGATAAAATTAAGTAGCAAAACCGACAAGTCTAAAAACTGTTAATTATTGTAGCCAAACTTTCTAATAATCTTAGGATATTAACAGCTAAATTATAGGGCAAGTCAGAAAAGAATGAAAGTCATTATTTGTACTTAAGTCAAGAGAATGCAACGAAAATGTAATATTTCTTCAACAGATATCAAGCACAGTTAGGCGAGCTTGTAACTGTCGTCAGTAGCTGCTTGCTACCTATAGCCCCTGGGGGGTTGACCTAACAGAAAACAAGCTAGCCTAAAATGTCTGAAAGGTGAACATTAAAACAGAATGATGCCAAAAGATAAAATTAAGTAGCAAAACAGGCAAGTCTAAAATTTCTAAAATTATTGAAGCCAAACTTTCTAACCATCTCGGGATATTTACAGCAAAATTTGTAGAAATATTTGATCAAAAGTACATCTTTGAATCCTCTTGACTCAAGTTTATTGTAAATAAATTTGGTTCTAGATGCAAAGTCCTGAAATTTAGAACAAATACGACCAAATCTCAAAATCTGTGACAAAAACGTATTATATCCAATAGTTTCCGAAATATTACTGTCCGGGAAAGGATAATTAACCACTTCAAAGTTAAACTCATCTATTTTGTGATAGACTTTAATACAAAACCTGTCATTAGTGACCTGAAATATCCAAGTCCAAAAACACATCTCTGAAACCATCCGAATTGTTACCCGCCAAATCGTCAAGGAAAGCTATTGACCTGGACGATTTCATTTTTGTCTCCAGTACTGCAGGCATGCTGGTGCGTGAATAACGCGCTTCCAAACGAGCATAGGGGACAACCATTGTGTGTCACTTACTCGCTCCAGGTGTAAACCCGACTTTAATAGTTCAGTGCTCTAGTGACATTTTACTAAATATTCTCTTGAAAGGTAGTGAGGACTTGCCAGACACTGATAATGTATTCATCTTTGAGGCTGTTCAGACATTCTTATCAGAATCTAGACGTTTCATCTATTAATTTAGTATAAGATCTAATTATAAGTCTCCACTATCTGGCATCAATTGTATTATTCGTGTATACAAGCCGTGAATTTAGTCTTCTGTTCTCGTCCAGTGTGTATTGTATATATTCCTGTGCGTCCTTTTATGTACTGGAGAGCCTCCAGATTAGTCTATGTGTACCATTAGGCAATCCAGAGAAAATAAATATGTTTATACTATACTATTTGTGAACTGAATTAACTTCATTTGGTGTACTATCGCCAAATCGTCAAGGAAAGCTATTGACCTGGACGATTTCATTTTTGTCTCCAGTACTGCAGGCATGCTGGTGCGTGAATAACGCGCTTCCAAACGAGCATAGGGGACAACCATTGTGTGTCACTTACTCGCTCCAGGTGTAAACCCGACTTTAATAGTTCAGTGCTCTAGTGACATTTTACTAAATATTCTCTTGAAAGGTAGTGAGGACTTGCCAGACACTGATAATGTATTCATCTTTGAGGCTGTTCAGACATTCTTATCAGAATCTAGACGTTTCATCTATTAATTTAGTATAAGATCTAATTATAAGTCTCCACTATCTGGCATCAATTGTATTATTCGTGTATACAAGCCGTGAATTTAGTCTTCTGTTCTCGTCCAGTGTGTATTGTATATATTCCTGTGCGTCCTTTTATGTACTGGAGAGCCTCCAGATTAGTCTATGTGTACCATTAGGCAATCCAGAGAAAATAAATATGTTTATACTATACTATTTGTGAACTGAATTAACTTCATTTGGTGTACTATCGCCAAATCGTCAAGGAAAGCTATTGACCTGGACGATTTCATTTTTGTCTCCAGTACTGCAGGCATGCTGGTGCGTGAATAACGCGCTTCCGAACGAGCATAGGGGACAACCATTGACCTTTTCTCTCCCAGACCATAAGCATGTTGATACTTGAATGAAAGGGCTATTCATGAAGAATTTAAATGTGAATGACTTTTACAGCATTAATTCAATTTAAAACACGACTTTTGGGTGTGATTAGAACTGGAAAGGTTCAGTTGGGAGAACTTTCCACTGATGTCCTGCTCAGGTGTCTATCTCCCGTCGCTGGCTCTTAGCAGGTGCAAGTTCATCAACGTACGTGAAAACCGATCTTACGTGGAGACGTCTTTTCTGTTCCGACTGTAATAATTTATTTATATTTTAAAGACTTTTGACCATGTGAAGTAGGCAATATTGGCTTAAAAAGTTATATGGCGACTGTTTCTTGGCATAATGCCAATTTGACTGGGCGTAATACATGTATACCGATATTTCTATACATTTTAAACTGATCACCTATTCCACCAGTTATACCTTTTATACACAATTACTTACTCGAGTTAGCTGGTTAACCTGCTGGCTCACATAACTGATCGATCGACCGCATAATATTATCTCTCTCTCTCTCTCTCTCTCTCTCTCTCTCTCTCTCTCTATCTATCTATCTATCTATCTCTGTCGCTCTCTGTCGCTCTCTCTCGCTCTCTCTCGCTCTCTCTCGCTCTCTCTCGCTCTCTCTCGCTCTCTCTCGCTCTCTCTCGCTCGGAAAGAGAATGATCTTAGGTATCTTGGATAAACCTGTGCGGGCACACACAAACACACATCTTTCGGACCTTTACTACCATTAACCTTTATATAGAAAACCACACATACACGTATTTCTTTATTGTTACCATGCATGGCATTTAGTGAAACTTATATGTGCTGTAAATAAAGTGACTCCTGACTGTAGAGCTCACAGCTCAGCCGAGCCGTCGGCTCAGCCGGCTCGACTAAAAATGAGGCCAGCAGGCTAAAAAAAATGAAGAGCAGCTCATCCGATGGCTTGATCCCACGGCTCGGGGGTTATGTTATACCAGAGAAATATGGCTTGAAGTTGGCAAGAAGTTCTGTACAAGTTGACAGGTACAAGCCTTCTTTAATTTGTGACTTATCGTGGCATTTTTCATGTTTTATATCATGCGCACATACCTAATTAACTGTTCAAATGTGTCCCAGTCATTTCAGAATCATTTGTCCACAAGTCCGTCTCCTGACTGCATTGACTGCCAACTACCATGCGTGTTCAGATATAACAGCTACAAGTGTTTCAAGGGATCGCATCTGCTCTGACGCAGGGAATACTATCACCGACAAACGGCCGATTCTAACACCCGATTCAGCAAAAATGAAAAAACTTTTGCATGCTTATTTCAAGGAAATACAGTAACAATTCCCAGGGCGAATGTAAATAAAAATACTTAACTACAAAAAAAGATTTGCTTCAAAGCGAATCAGTCTGTGTGCCTTCAAAAGTTGTAAATATTAAATGCTACAACTTTTGTCCTTTGATACTTCACATTCCATTAAGCTTATAGTTCTATGGAAATTTCAATGTGCAAATGACCTTGAATTTTGACCTATAGAGGTCACATGTAAATTGTAAAATATACAGTGTTACAATACCTACAATTTACTTCCAACATGAACTAAATCAGATGAAAATTCGCCACGTTATGGCTAGAGGAACCTTTGAAAGGGCTGAATGACCGTGAACTTTGACCTCTAGAGGTTACATTTTCTTTACAACACTGTGCAGTGTTGCAATACCTACCATTTGAGTCCAACATGAAAATTGGCTGAGATTTGAATGGATAAAAATTTCAAAGGTCCAAATGACATTGACCTTTGACCTTTAGAGGTCACATGTAAATCACAAAAAATATTCAGTTGTACAATAGATACAATTTGAGTCCAATATGACCAAAATTGAATAAAAATTGACCGAGTTATGACTAGAGGAAAATTTCAAAGGTCAAAATGACCTTGACCTTTGACCTTTAGAGGTTACATGGGATTACAAAAACGTGTAGTGTTACAATTCCTACAATTTGAGCCCAAAATGATTAAAATTGGAAAAAAAAAATTACCAAGTAATGGCTACATGAAAATTTTAGAGGTTCAAATAACCTTGGACTTTAACCTTTGGAGGTCACAGTAAATTACAAAGAAAACGTGCAGTTGTACAATATCTACAATTTGAGCCCAACATCATAAAATTGGATAAAAATTGACCGGGTTGTGACTAGAGGAAAATTTCTAAGGGTCAAATGACCTTGATCTTTGACCATATAGAGGTCACATGTAAAATACAAAAAAGGTACAGTGTTACAAATGTATTAATTGAAGTTGGATTTGTTACCTGTACCTATGATAGTTTTGGAGATATTCAAGATTAAAATTTTAAATGGCCCTATTTGCATAATTTTCAAAACCGTTGAATTTCTTTACAAAAACTCAAGACTTCACAAATGGAAGTATAATATTGCTAAGTTTGGAGTTTTTGCGTATAATACTTTTCAAATGAAATGTCGGACAAATTTGCCTGTAAAGAAAGAAAGAAAGAAAGAAAGAATTCCTAGAAAAACAATATGTCTGTGTTGGCATACAGACATACCTATCAGAATGAATACACAGTAATTTTGTCACAAGGTATGTCCGTGGACAGCATTTTATGAAACTTAATAGAGCTTATTGACCGCATTTAGCTCACCATTCGTGCACTTCGTTGTTTTTATCTACATATTGAAGACCCGAGCCGGCTTATCTGTCGGCTCGAGACGGCTTGAGCCTGTTCACCTCTATTTTGAGCCTGCTCCATTTTTTTTGCCAGTTATTCCCATATCTAAAACTGAATACCATGTGTTTTTCGCTAAAATTTTTGTGAGCTTCACGTTACAATAGTAGCATGATGATGATAGGGTCATGCAACAGCGGAAAACAACTTTATTCGACACGCCTGGGGATTCTCTTCGAAAGGGCAGTTGTTGAGTTAGTACATAACTTGATTTATCATGTTTAGATTCTCGGGTTAATCCAAGAAACCCGCGGACCTAAATGTGAAAGAGATGAAACTTTCTCATATGCCTATCCTAAGACCCATTAATTATATAAGTATTCATCATGTTAGAATTTTTAACGAAATAATGATCATAACCTCAATGTTATAAACACACCTTATATATTAAGAGGTATAGACCTTGATTAATTCAATGAAAACATACTTTATTCCAAACAAAACAGTATTGGTAACAAGTCATCTGAATTTTCATCACAACGTCTGCGAACGCTTACGCACAATCAAATAAAACTCTTAACAAGAAAAAACTTTTTATGGCTTCTGTATGGTACATTGTTTAGTAACTTATTGTAATTATTGTCGTAATTATCGTTATTGTCATTATTATCATTATTATTATTATTATTATTATTATTATTATTATTATTATTATTATTATCATCATTATTATAACTATGATGATGATGATGATGATGATGATGATGATGGTGATCATCATCATCATCATCATCATTATTATTATTATCATCATCATCATCATCATCATCATCATTATTATTATTATTATTATTATTATTATTATTATAATTATTGGTATTGAAAGGAAAGGCTAACGTCAATTTAGTAAATCAACACTCAAATAAAATGATGTGCATGAGGCACCACGGCGCCGCTATCTATTAGCCAAACAGCCTTTGACTATAATATGTGACTTTGCTGGGGAAAAAGTAAGCTTCACCTCATATTAAGCGTTATGTTTAATGTGGAATTTTTATAATGGTTATTGGCTATCATAATTCAGCATTTGTCTGAAGAGCTCAAGATGCCTTTAGCTGACTTGTCTACTGCCGTTAAATTTTTAGTCTCAAGCTGAAGGCGTATCTGCCAAAATGATACTTCTTTGATGCATACCCAGTAATTTGCACGGTCAGGTCATGCATTAGAACAAATAAATACGAGACATTTACGCCCACCGAAAGAATTGACGTGTGTCGACTTTTTTCTCGTACAGTAGTACCTGGCTGGCGCGGTGTATCGATCGTGATTAATCAGATCCCAAGGTCAAAAGTGTGCTTACACATCAACGTTGTGACCCATGTCAAAAGGTCCAGTCGGAACCTTATCCATCATCATCGTGCAGTAATATGATCCTCCGGTACTCCACTTTAAAATATCACCCAGTGCTTCATGTGTTATGAAAAAGCGGACGAAGTATTCTGTATATATTACATTGTGTGGTGTACATCGGAAGTATGGTATATGTCACAGAACTAATTGTGACAAAACGCTGGTAAATTGTCGCAAAATATCAACAGGGAGATGGGGGGTACAGTATATGTGAGAAAACACAGCTTTTTAAAAATATAAAATGAGGCTAGATGCAAATATTGAGATAGTTAATCCTTAAATTCACCAGTCTCCGTATATCGCGGTATCGTTGTTAAATGTATTGGTCAGATAGATGGCTTTGTCCACGTGCCAACACTTCGGCCTTAGGCGTCGGCTATTGTCGTGTGACTTTTACGATCAGTAAGGCATTTAGTCGCATGCTATATCTGGCGGGGATTAACCCATCGTTTTAAATCTAAGTGGATTACGACACAAAGACAATATGGCAGTTAGGCAACGTAATCAGATCATGGATTGTCTCGACCAACCATGACGTAATGAACGCGCTCGATAATTTTTGGAGAAAAAAAATATGATACGTAATGCGGTATTGATGTTCCTGTCTGCAGGACCTGGCCCCGGGCTTTCACGCTCGTTGCACGAGGATACCATTACCGCGATTTTTATCATATTTGCATAAGCATGCTGTGTGTATTTTTCGCCAAAATATACTTATACAAGTCAAAACCGATTTTCGAATTATTGATTTTAACCAATTGCCGGCGGGTGCTGTTGTATGAAGTTGGAGAAGGCAGCCCCGGGCGTACTTTTTCAAAGCTGCCCTATAGGCTGATAAGTACATGAATGAAACTTGTACCATTCATACGTGTGCCATTTGATAGTTTCATAAATATCTGGTATGGTGTCAATCACCCTACTATCAGTACATATACAGTATCCGACAATAGGCACTAATGCTATAATATGTTTATAGAGCAGCAACTACGGCATCATATACATACCAATAAAGATACTTTCCACGTAAATGAAAATTAGGATTTGAGACGAGCGATGTCCCTTTTATTCTGTACATTCTGCAGGAGTGTCGAATTTTGCGCATATGATTAACATATCAAGTCCTAAGAATACATATTGTCTTTGCTTTAGTTTAAATGCTTTAAGAAGGAATAACTCACACATACACAGACACACACACACACACACACAAATATATATATATATATACGTATATATATATACGTATATATATACACTCATATCTATATATATATCTATATATATATATATATATATATATATATATATATATATATATATATATATATATATACTGAAGACTTATGCAACAGGTCAGTTGACAGTTTGGATTGATTCTAATTCTCTCATATTCATGGTAATAACCAATGTTGTATTTGCAGTCGTTTGTTTGAATCATGTGTCAGGTAACAGAGTTGAGTTATCTTACCAAATTTTCTTCACGTGCATTAATGCAATCAGAAAATGGAAGTAAATCGTATATCGATTTTTATTTCTTGAGGATAAGATACAACATGTTATCTAAGATGAGACCAATACACATATGATACAAGTAAGGCGAACATGATACTGGGGTTCCTTAAAAACCAGGGACAAGACAATTGCACTTTATATTTATTATTCATTTCCCTGTCCGACCCTCTTATGACTGATATACAGTCAAGCTAACGATGCATGCAGGTACTTCGAACAGTACATGTAAAGAGTGTATTATAATTGGGTTCCAGATGGGTTTCAAGCCCTCAGATGTCCCCATCCGAGAAAAGGACCATGCTTATCAGGTTAATTAGCATAAGTAAACCTTCGGACATAGAGCGTAGATCCTATCTATACCCAAGTTGCTTTTTGAAGTTCTCCCTGGTAAGCCTGATATAATTTTTAAAGATGTGTACCCAACATGAATTTAAAAAAGAGGAATAAAAGAGTACCCAATGGGCAGGCCACACCAGTGGGAAAAAAGACAGCATGGCAGGTCAAACATGTGGAAGAGAAGACAGACCACACGAGCGTGAGACAGGACATTATGGTGCGCCTCACAAGTGCGCGACAGGACACAATTACAATCCATACGAGTGGGAGCAGAGCACAATGACAGGCTACATGAGTGGGAGCAGAGCACAATGGCAGGCTGCATGAGTGGGAGCAGAGCACAATGGCAGGTTACATAAGTAGGAGCAGAGCATAATGGCAGGCTGCATGAGTGGGAGCAGAGCACAATGACAGGTTACATGAGTAGGAGAAGAGCACAATGGTAGGCTACATGAGTGGGAGCAGAGCACAATGGCAGTTTACATGAGTGGGAGCAGAGCACAATGGTAGGCTACATGAGTGGGAGACAAAGCACAATGGCAAGCTACATGAGCGGACGACAAAACAAAATGTCATGCGCACGAGGGAAGGGGAGAAAATTGAGCAGACCCTATAGCTGTTGTAGAACAAATATAAAACTCTTTTTCTGTATACATCAAAGCATGGTGTTGGGAAATATTACCTCTAAAAGAACAAGGCATTTTTGGGGCAGCTGAAGAGAGATCGTAGCACCCCTTTCTTGCCCTTCCCTAAAATCTGATATAACTATCACTATGTGTAGGCGCTAACTGCATCATCTATGATATTCTCAAATGAATAAACTATAGCCAGTGACTGCGCTACTTGTAACAGACTCTTCTGAAACTACATAAATACAAAATTGTAACTTATTTATCACATATAAAAAAAAACACGGAAACATGCTACATGGCCTTCTGGGAGACTTTCTGTATGATGTATACCCTCTCATTCATGTTTCTCTCTGTTTTTTTTTTCTCAAAGAACATATTGTTACATTTTTGTTTACTATACATTTAAACTTTTTTTCCTATTTTCTCTTTCCATTGCAGTCAGTTATCAGTGTATACTTGTGGCATAGGTACTCAAACTTTGTCACAAATCAAATACCATCACACAATCACAAAAAAAATGGAAAAGATGCCCGATACATTAAATAGAAATATTTTTCAGAAATCTCGGTACTGTTTCTGTGAAATGTCTAAATGATTTACTGAACAAAGTGGTTGATCTTTAATGTTCCATAACAATTACTTCAGAATCTTTTTATGTGTAAACAAAAACTTTGGCAGATTACCTTGAACCACTGAAAAACACATTTTCAATACTCGATTTTATTATTCAGTCCCTGGACGCTAAATTTGGTATGCATTTGACATTTATTGAAGATTTAGCTAAGCATGATTTTGCCTTTAGTGCTATGTGCCTTGAAGAAACATGGGTTGGCCAAAATTCAGCACATTTGTCTTTTTTTAATCTTAATAACAATACTACCATATCTCTTGCCACATGCAGTCTCATGGTGGTCCTTTTATTTTCTTACACAAGGATTTTTCAATATTCATGTAGAAATGTTTATTTTTAAAACAGAATTGGGGAAGGATTGATTTTGAATGTTCTTGGCAATCGATTACAGACAAAACTGCCTTATGAAATATGTATTGACCAACAAGGAACTCCAATGTTGAAATCAATGTATTTTCAAAATATTTCATGCCAATTATTGAGAGAATCCCAATGTTGAAATTGGTTTATTTTTAAAAGATTCAATAACAACTATTGAAAAACTATCAACTGAGTCATCTGATAAAATAATGGTTGGAGATTTAAATATTGACTTACTTACGCTTGATGCCAGACACAAATATACTGAATTCCTTGATTTAATGCTTTGCAACGGCTTCCAGCAAGAACTTACCTTACCAACAAGACGTACAGACAGGACTGTCACTTTGATAGACCATATTTTTGTAACCTATCCCACAGCAAAAATTGTGACCCTGAGCAATAACTTTGTCGGACATGTCAGACCATCTACCCTCATTCACTTGTTTCAACACACACTAGGACTTAGATGAAATGGGCCCCGTAAATATGCTCAGGTTAAAACCAAGGACCACAATTCTTTGAAGCTTTCCTATGCAGATATTAATCACGAGGATATTATGCAAATGCTGGATCATGATCTACTAACAAACCCAAATGACAATTATAAAATTATCAAAATAGTTCTATGTGAAGCCAAAGACAAATACCTTCCAAAAAGACAGTGAAATGTAGCTAATATAAACCTACCCACCCCCCATTACCAATGGCATTCTGAGATCCATTACGTATCGTGACAACCTTAATAAGAAACTCAAAACTACTCCACTAGATGATCCTAAATTTAATGTATTAAAACTAAACCTGAGTACATACAATACAATACTGAAAAATAATAATTCAGCAAAGCAGAAGTATTATAAACAAGAATTTCATAAATTTAGAAGGGACACCAAAAGAACTTGAGATACTATCAAAAATGCCGTAAATATGATCAAAAGCAAAAGAGATTTTCCTTCTTTATTCTTAATTCATAATGTGAAGATAACAGACCCCCAAAGAAATAATTGCGCATCGATTTAATGTCTTCTTCACAAATATTGGTTCTAAATTAACTCCCAATATTGACACATCTAACAAACCCCCTTTCTCTTCTTATCTAAACAAAAAAAAACTATTACATATATATATATATATATATATATATATATATATATATATATATATATATATATATATATATATATATACATATATATATGCATATATGTTTAATTTCAAGCTAGTCAACTCTACTGATATTGATAAAAATCATTTAAAAATTAAAGCCAAAATTAAGCACTGGGCATGACAACTTATCAAGGAAAATTGAAAGAATTTAATTCTTGTCCTTATATTACGCCACTAACTACCATAATATACCAGCCTCTAAAAACCGGCATTTTTCCTGAGAAAATCAAAATTGCACAAGCTAAACCATAATGCAAGAAAGATGACAATCATTTTTTTACAAAATTTTTAGTCCAATATCTTTACTCCCATCAATTTCCAAAATTTTAGAAAAAGTGGTTTATAATCAATTATATGAATATTTTATCACTTATACCTTATTTTACAGTAGCCAGCATGGTTTTAGGAAAATGCCTTCTGTCGCAACAGCAGCCCTCGAATTTATAGATACAATCACTTAAACTTAACATTCTGGTAAATTACCTGTGTATTTTTGGATCTGTCAAAAGCATTTGATACTTCAGATCAGCCAATTCTTTGAAACAAACTGCATTATTTTGGTATTACTTGCACCGGTTTATGCTGGTTTCAAAGTTACCTAGAAACAAATTTCAGTAGGTTCAATTTGATGAAGTTAGTTCTAAGTTATTATCTATCAAACCAGTGTGCCACAGAGATCCATTCTTTGTCCGCTCCTCATTATTATCTACACAAATGATATTCACACTGCATCCTCAAAATTTAAATCAATTCTTTATGCACACGATACTACTTTAGTCAGTCCTTCATGTTCCTTTCCATTCACTTCTGACACTCAAATTAATGAACATAATGAGTCATCTAATACAATTACACAGGTGAATAAGGTTTATAACTGGCTAGGAGAAAATGAATTATCATTTCTTTTAATATAATTTAATATCATTTTTATTATCATTAAATATACTGAAGACAAAATATATGTTATTTCATTTATACCACAAGTAATTTAAATTCGATTTGGACTTACAAATAAACAATGTTTCAATTCTAAAATTGAGGAATTTGATTTTTCTAGGATTAATAATCCAAGAAAATATAAATTAGAGGGCCCATATGAACAAAATAGGTTATAAACTTTCCAAACTAGTTGGTATTCTTAGATATTATATGTATATATATATATATACATATATATATATATATATATATATATATATATATATATATATATATATATATATATTTATTTATATATTCCTACTACCACTTTACTATTAGTTCACAATTCGCTTTTTGTATCACATTTAAATTATTCAATTCTCGTTTAGGTCTCTCATGTGGTAGTAAATAAACCCTACAAAAAAGTTATACGTCTTATTTGTTCTGGAAAATTCAATGTTCATAGAGCTCCACTTTTTAAAAAACTTTATATTTAATGGCAAAAGACATTTTTAAAATTAAGGGCTATCAAGTTTTATTTTCGATATACCCAAAACCAATTCCCTTCGTATTTCAATGATATAGTTGCTGCTCTTCTGCAACAAACCCACTTCTTTGAAACCAAAATTGAGAAAATGTTCATCTTGCAAAGCCTGAAAAGTTAATCGTCCATCAGAACATTGTATTCGATAGTATATCCCGTCCCTAATTAGAGACCTCCCCTTTTTGCATCATCGAAAAACTGTACACACACTCTTATTATGGCTAATCAAGACGTACTAAATCTCATTTCCTACGTCAAAACCAAGATATGTGCAATATGCCAAATTGTTATATATATATATATATATATATATATTATATATATATATATATATATATATATATATATATATATATATATATATGTATATATATATATATTTATATATATACATATATATTGAATGAATATGCTTAATTAAATGTGTATTTATTTAAATTCAATGTTTTGTGTATATTTTCCATTCGCCTATCTTCATGTATTTTGCTCATAAAATCTCAGCTCTGTTAACATTCCCACAAACAGTAGCATGAAACTTACATGTACTAACTTATTACTTACTGTTTGTAATGTTTATTTTACCTGTATTTTCCATCAAATAAGTGAACTCTGACTCTGGCTCTGTATATTGATAGCCATAACCTTATATGGCTGACATACTTCAGAATCAGCATCTTGCGTTCGGATCCCAAAGTATGGACATCTCCTGTAAAATCGGATGCAGCAAACACCGTCAAACTCAACTTTGTCCCCATTCTAGAGCTTGGCCCTCCATTACAGTGGGTATGAGCGGACCCCATCCACCCAAACCCACCCCAACGCCACTGCACATGCGGTAACCTGCCTCACAAATTTTATTGTTATATATGCTACACTGTTTGACTGAACCACTTGCTATAAGTGCTGGGGGGAGGAGGGCGTGAGGCTTTGTAACACGTCGTTAGCTTTCTTATTTCATGCGAATCGTGACAGGAACTGTGATTTTTCTTGCTAAATATAGGATAGGAGACTAACACAACAGGACAGATTGACCACGAGTTGTGTTTTGCTGCATGGAGATCTGCCCTCATATTAATTCAAGAGAAATCGGCAAGAACAACGCAGTCGTTGTAAACCGATGAGAATAAGAATTAAGATCAAGTTATATTGTGTTACTTCTTGCCCTTTGCTTGAGGTAAGCTGTGATGAGAAATGACCGGGGGGAATGATCATAATATGTATGTATGCATGTATTATGTATGTATGTTCGTTCGTACGTAGGCAGGTACTAACTACATACATACGTATGTCTGTATGTATGTATGTATGTATGTATGTATGTATGTATGTATGTATGTGTATGTATGTATGTATGCATGCATATATGTATGCATGCATGCATTATACATTTATATATATATTTATACACATTACATGTATTTATGCATATGCATATTCATGTGAATCCCCGAAAAGACCGAAAAGATATAACCAATTTTCCTAATCAGTATTGGCCATGTTCAAACTTACTTTACAAATAGAAATGACATACACGACCAGGTGTCCTTTCGTTAAGTTAAAAACACTTATCAATATTAAGGCCATGCAAACGAAAGAAGGCCCGCCTACAATATCATTACACAATCTCCACACATACACACACACACACACACACACACACACACACACACACACACACACACACACACACACATATATATATATATATATATATATATATATATATATATATATATATATATATATATATATATATATATATATATATATATATATATAGATATATATGCATATATTTTTCCTGAAATATTTGCATCTTCCCTAACTAACATGTCTGGCTAAGTCAAGGTATGAGGTTTGCTGCACTCTCTATCGACCATGTCTACGAATGATGCCAACAAAGGCTCTCCTTATATACATGATGCGGCGTCTTTTGCGTTGAAACAACCTGCGTCCGTTTCAACTAGCCTCGGTCTTCATTATTAATTTTGTTTGGCATGTAATTGAAAGATTTGTTTATTGTAACCTTGAGCGGATATACACGTTGACTTGTATAAAAATTGTTATGGGATCCTGTTGTATTTTTTTTGTTCGTTTGTTTGTAGTTAGCAGGTAATAAGGTAATGGAAAAATAGTTCTCGTGCCAATCCTTTTCTCTATGGAATTGGAATCATTTAAAAACTCCACGCAAATCCGTTGGGTTCTGTCAAAGACTAACGCACTGTTTCATAGTAAGTACATTAAAAAAAACAACATATATAGTCACCGTTACCTGGTACAGCTACTGTTTAAGTCCATTCACAAGGTAAGAAAAACATTGTGGTACCGTGTGAACCAGGATAAAAAGCCTGGATGTAATCTCCCGTGGGTGCACGCACTGAGAACGCTGCACCTGGCCGGCTTTGGTCAGCTCTATGAATGTAATTCACTGCCAAACCTTTTTCCACTTATCAACTGGGAGTTTGAGATAACAACAAATTATGAAAAACAGCTCGGGGAAGTGGAAGCAGAGGGCAAAGATGCATGTATTATTTTTTCATCATTGCAACTCACGTGGAAACACTGTTGTATATTTACATATGCATAAGAAAATTCAGACACAGGTGTGGAGGGTGACAAACTATGTATGGCGTTTTATTCATATACAGAGCTATTCTTAAGCTAAATATGATTGTAAATTGCTGTATGTACAACACAAAACCGCACGGGTGCTTCAGTACCGGTATTACCGTGCCACACTGAGACAATGAAATTGCAAACCTAAATATATGTCCCACCAGGTACACACAAAGGAATATCGGTTTAATGTTAAAAACCGATTTTATCCTGATCAAGATTACATTTTAAACAGAAGTCTGTTGGTCCTTTCGAAAGCACAACGTGTGGCTTGTATGTACAGTTGCTTGGAATATCAAGGCTTTTAAACATTTTTTTTTATATCAGTACACAATAAATGGTCTCAATTATGATAAGGATGCTGAGTCCATATTCCTTGTGAAGATACCTTTCATATGTTCATAGTTCCATGGAATATAATGATTCAGGTCAACAACTTTCCAGGGCGCGTTTTGGGTGCAATGCCGAGGCTAGTCCAAAACTTCGAACTGAAAGGGATGCATTATGTTGAACCCAATTGGTCTTTGATAACGAAAAGCCACCGATCAGGCTATGTCTATCAAAGAGCACCAGTGAAACTCCGAAAGAGAAGCGCACGGTAGCCAAACCGTATGATGCGTTTCAAATGTACATGAGATTTTAACTTACCATGGTATACGTTGCACTGTAGGTTTTTGCACACTGACAGATCTTGAAAACTAGCAACTGTAAGTTATAGATTGATTTTAATGTTTTGAATTTAACGGCTTTACACCCGAACATCGACTGTTAGGACCGACAGGATTTTCAAAGGAATTTTTCTTCTTTTTGTATGTACGAACGGTGATTCTAATTGGTTGAATCTACACCACATAAATTGTAATGTACATGCATAAGAGAGGTTGAGATGTTGAACTTAAGCTTGTGCACACCAAAGTTTATGTTTTCGTGTATTTACTTTTGCTGCTCTCATTATCATTGTATGCAGGCCTACATCTCAAAGATAGTTTGTTTGGCCTAATAAGCTTCTTGGATTTTATTTCAATCTTTAAAGATATATAGTCGAATCTTCAATTAAGACCACCCCCTCAAAGACACCATTTATACATTAGACCACAAATTTAAAATTCTTTTCGTTTATCAGAACCAAGGCTCTGATAATTTGTGCTTCCATTTCAAATTATTACTCTCTTAATCTTTTTAAATAGTTGCGAATGCACCATTTTTTTTCTTCGTCAAGACAGTATACATGGTTACAACAACAAAAGGAACCTTTTAAAGGTTAATCGAACAAGACAAAAAGTCAGGAATTCATTTTGTTTTTCCTTCCATAGAATTCAATCTCAACTTTCATTCAAGTTTGAAGGTAAAAAAGTAAACTTAATACAATTTGGCCTTGGTATGGCGTAGAAATTGGATTTCAAAAAGGACATTTCACTTTTTTTTTGGGGGGGGGGGGCGAGGGACACTAAGCTTCAGGCTAAGATGGTGCCTGTTTGGTCTTTCAATAAACGATTGGCTCCCGCTTATATTTTAGCTTTTTAAAAATAGTTGTAAAAGAGCTTTGGCACAAATTATTAATGCCGTCCAAAAGGTTCATCTATGTCCAACATGAGTTATCCGGTCAAGTTTGTTCCCGCATTCTTTATTCATCTGGGGTTTTTTTGCGTCTATCTGGACCATACATTGTTTCGAAGGATTTTCCTAGACTGCTCTCTGTTCTAAGATCCCCATGAATTAGTACAGTGTACCACATCGGAAGATACATGTGATCAGTGGTGTAATCCTGTTATTGCCCGGCCATGACTGACTAGTAGCCCCCAGCCCACCCCACCCACCCAATTACCCCCCCCCAACACATCGCGCTTATATGTTTTTGCCCACGTTATTGACCAATTAATTTCATTTAGAGTGGACAGATATGCGATAAGTGTTCTTGACCCATTTTTTCAGGTCATAATCTACTTATTGGAACAAATATTATGGTCTATTGTTTTATTTATCGACTAGTAAGCATGATGCTGAGCAGTATATGAACAGCCTGGCACATGATCTAACTTTCTAAAATGTGTCGTACGGTCGTCTGAAATTTAGTCTCCCTTCGCCTAGTATACGCCAATCTGAACCAGGTTTATGACTGCAGTATCTCACAGTTGACAAGTGCTTCAATATGGCGGCAAAATCCTAGCACTGTACGTGTAAATGTACGCAACATATATAATTTTACGATAAACGTTGTCCGGCCAAATGTATGCGATCTAGACCAACTTATAAGAAAGCCCTATTTGCTCTTAACTAGAAGAGTAGGGGAGACCGGAACACTTCACAGTATAAGGCCTGTATCTTCAAATGTATATGATATGTGGAATATTTCAATACCACATTTAAATAATTTTAACAGAAGTGGCTAGCTCAAAATGGACATTGTCTTGTTTAGGCATTCTAATGCTTTATAAAGATATTCATTAAAATCCATCGAAAGGTCAGATGTTTGAACTTGCCCCCATACGTGGGTAAGATGGAACATTTGACAGGGTAAGTTGAAATGTTCTTAAATAAGCTGAAACAATATAACCTTTCCAAACAGATAAAGATCAATTTATGGGTGACCCTTTTGTGTGTAAAAGTAACAATAGGAGATTCCATATATCATATATAAGGGAGACTGGGGAGAGTTGGGACACTTCAGAGTCAAGGCCATGTATCTTCAGAAATATTTAATCACTGGGTTACTGTAAGATAACATATAAATGACAAAAGGGTCCCAAAACAAATTTGCATTGCCTCGTTCACATATCATGGAGCATTATCAAGATGTATATTGAAAACTATCGACAAATCAAATGTTTCATATTGCCCCATACAAGATAAAATATGAAACATGCAACGGGGAAAATTGAAACATTCTCAATAAAATATAATTACCCCACCTAACCAAGTCAATTTATGCTCCTTTTAGCCAACCTGGCCACCGTTGACACGTAACAATAGAATATTTTACAGAATATATTGGTGATTTAAGACCTGGACTCTTACATGTACCAACTCCACCCAGTCTCTCCTGGTGCTAATTTTCTTCATTCTTCAAATACGAATGTGTGTGTGTGTGTGTGTGTGTGTGTGTGTGTGTGTGTGTGTGTGTGTGTGTGTGTGAGTGTGTGTTTGCTAATCTTTATTGTATGTTTGTGTATTACTGGATGCATGTGTGTGTAAAATGAGTATGCATATGTGGACATAAATAAAAGTTGACTATAACGTACCGGTAAATGTTCCATCTGACTCTAGAGGTAGGTTGAAACAGTTTCTTCTAACCCCGGGCGCAGTTTAAGCCTGCTCTACCCAACCCCAGGGGTAGGTTGAAACTGCTTCATCTAATGCCAGGGGCAAGTGGAAACATGTTGCATATTACCACCATAGGGCAAGCTGAAAATAAGGCAGAGTTGAAACACGTTTCAACACTCCCCTTGTACTTTGTTTCAACTCACCCCTTTGACTGTTAATCCATACTATAAGAATACACATCAACTAATCTCTGTCACACTTCCACAGTTTGGGGGCCACAACTGAAACGGCTCTGTCACCAAAGGAGTGGGTCGTGCAGATAGGTTGTCACAATAAATGATGTGATTGTGACCTGAGCACTCGATATGGTCTGTAAGAAATTAGGCAGTCCTTCAGATTTTGGGGGCATTTCCTTACAGACATTTCAAAACAAGTAAGAGTATTTTAAAATCAATCCTTTGCTTTATAGGCAGCCAATGGAGATTTTTCAGCACAGGTGTAATGTGATCCCTCCTTCGAGACCAAGTCATAATTCTTGCAGTTGTGTTCTGGATCTGTTGCAAGCGATTAAGGAGGTATTTTGGTAATGCAACCAGGAGCGAGTTGAGGTTATCAAGCCTGGAAGTTACGAATGCGTGTATGAGTGTCTCTGTATCTGATTGAGAAAGGAAGCTACGGTTGTTTCGAATATGTCTCAACTGGAGGTTGGATGATCTACAAATAGCATTAACGTGGCTTTCAATGCTCATGTGACTGTCCATCATGGCACCAATATTTCGCGCCTTGGCAGATTCGGGAACAGAAGTGGTGCCAGTTTGAATGGTGTTATTTGCAGGGATTTTGTGTTTTTGATATAAAGAACCAATGAGCAAGAACTCAGTTTTATTATGATTCAATTTAAGAAAACTTATTGCCATAAATGTTTGATACCAAAAATAAATAGTTTGATACCAAACTTAGTTTCACATGGTAAAGTACGCTTAGAAGTAAAGGTGCTACCCACCGGTGCAAAAATAAGAAATACTTTTATGGGGAACAATTATCATTAAAGTTTCATCTTACCGCATATTCCAACTCTCCCCAGTCTCCCCTATATTTAAAGATACAGGACCTGAACGCTTATATGTTCCAACTTAGCCGAGTCTCCCGTAATATTTATTTCATCTTTTCTTGGAATATGATTGTGTATTCGCACGCCTGAATGCATATTTGTGCGTTGGTGATTGTATGTTTGTGTGTAAATATGAATGGATATGTGGACAAAAAGAAGAATTGAAATATGTACCAAACAACCCCCAGTTGAAGTTCTTTCCAACCCCTGGGGTAGGTTGAAACTGTTTCATCGAACCCCAGGGGCAGGTCGAATCAGTGTCATCGAAACCCAGGGGCAGGTTGAAATTTGGTCCATATTACCACTAAAGCAAGTTGACACTTGGGAAAAGTTGGACTTGCTCCAACGCTCCCCTTCTCAAATGTTTCAATTATCCCCTTTGACCGTTTAAAGTACATTCATCCATACTGAAGGAATACACACAAAGGAGTCAATGTTATACTTTGTGATGTTAAGTCTCTGCCACCTGGATATTTTACCCGACTGGGTAATTTGGCTGAGCATCTCATTGTTTAAATAATGTAACAAAATCTTTCTGACAAGAAATATTTACTGGAGAGAAGGAGAAAAAACAAACATGCGATTTCCAATCAAAAGCATATTTGAATTCCAAACTTGGTTTAACATGGTAACCTGGGCAGGTCAAAGCCATATGGTCCCATTTCTTTTATTATCGCTCATTGATACATCATGAGATTAATAGATCTGCTTAACATATACCACATGTGAGTGTGATGGATCAAGGTTGTCAAAAACACTTTAGTTCGGGAGGGAAAAGATCTTTTTCGCCGTGGTTGCTGGCGATTTGAGAAACTTATAGTTCGTACTCTCCTGTGCCATCTGTTTGGAGGGAAGAAGCACATTTCAAGGACAGAGCAACTACTTTATTTACTAAACATTTTCAAATAATGAGAATTCAAAAATATACAGATATCATGCTAGAGGGCCGCCTTGTTGCTAAAACGTAATAGCAAGATCAATATGAAAAGTCTGTTCGTTTAGAAAATGACGCCAATGTTTATATGAAACATGTTTTCGAGCTTCGTTTACAAGTGTGATGTTGTGGATCAAGTATACATGTATGTCAATGTTGTCCGGTCCGGAAATTTCTTCAGGGATTATATGCTTGGTTTGATTTACACGTATCTTATTCAAAACAATTGGGGAACAGGGCTGTGCCCTATATTAATCCTTCTTGTACATATAAAAGTACAAAAAAGAGACATTATACAACAAATAATTACTAATACAAATTAAAAAATCACTCCAAATAACGGTACATATAGGTGGCAAAATACCAGCACACATGTTAAGAATGACCAAGACATTACGTCACTGTAGGGAAAGTAGATGGGATATTGACTTTAATATTGATACATGATATATGAAGCGATATATGGATATTCAAGCATGTAAATTTGTCGGGCTGAAGCACATGTTATCAGATAACGAGGTACTGTAATATGTAAATATTCAAGTCGCTCAGGTTACTGCCAAGAGCCTTCCTGTGGAGTTGATATGATGGTGAACAGCGTAAAATATAAATTCATTGTGTGTGTGTGTGTGTGTGTGTGTGTGTGTGTGTATTTATTTGGATCACATAAAAGGGTCCGAATGGCAAATGAAATCAAGGCAACAACTTTCCTTTGTAACATGTCCCTGTGTAACAATACCTATTACACTCGCAAAAATAATGGAATACGTCCTATTAGCATGATCGTAAGAACACTCCGGTGAGTCAACAAGTCCTTTCCTAAAATGATCACTCCAGAGATAACTACATTTTATACGAAGCCGAAGCCGAGCTTATGGGGTAGCTAGGCGCCTATTTCCAGTGTAAAACACTTTGTTGGCTTCATTGACTTTTGATGTCTGGTTTAGTTAAGCTTTAAACTCTTGGGGATTTTCGATTATCCCAGTTTTACGAGGTAGTTCATTCCATTTCCTGGTAACTGAAAGGGAAAAGGAAAGCCTAGAATATTCATTTCTTCTGGGAATTTTGGCGAAAGTACCACGTGACCTAGTTCTTTGACTAACAGGGTCGGGTACTAAGTTCCTCAAATATTTTGGTGTATTGTCATGCAGTGTCTTATGAAAATGGAATGAATTTGGATTTTTCCGCCCTTTCAGATAATTTTCCTCATCCAAATTCTTCATAATTAAGGACATGATGTACCTCTCGTAGCACCTGTTACAATACGTGCAGCAGCTAATAGTCTGTATCTGGGTTAGTTCTAAATTCGCCTGAAGGTGGTGCTGCAATTGATCCGTACTGTGGGATTGCTCTTATATAACTAAAATACAAAATGTCCAAAGATTTTCCACTCAGTCGAAATTAAACATACTTCAATCTATTAACCATTCTCATAATTTTATTAGCTAGACTATTGATATGACAGGACCAAGCAATCTGATCTGAAAATTAACCCCAAATGCTTATGTTCTGATATATTCTGCTCAGTTTTGTTCATAAAAATTAAATGTGGGTAATATAAAGGTATTCTTTTCTTGGATATTATCATGCTTTTTGTGTTGGTAGGATGGAAAGAAACAGGCCATTTGTGCGACCAGGCGTCCATTTCCTCTAAGTCTAAATTTAGGGTATTAGTTGCAGAGGCCGAGTTATCTACATGAGTAAAAAGAGTGGTGTCATCAGCGAATTATCGAGTCGGAGACTGTACAATATTAGTAATATCATGGACCTACTATCAGATGCTAGGTCCACGGTAATATCATTTATGAAATCAAGAATAGCATTGGTCCTAAGACCGATCCATGTGGGAGTCCTGTTCTAACTTCGCCCCCAGATGATTCGCTACCCTGCACAACGACACGCTGCTCTAGATCTTGAAGAAAATCCTTAAACCCTAGTAGAAGTGAGGTAATTGCAAGTACAAGGCTGTCAAAGTTGTGAATAGTTTACATGTAACCCGCATCTTATCGGCCTAGAATCATTCCAACCGACTGTAAATTTTAGTTTCCTTGATGTCGATTACAGGTATGAATGCTAGAATCCCGGCGGAAGCGGCAATCGCGTAATTGGTTCTTGCTTGCTGATCAAATACATCTTGACCACAACTTCCTGTATGCGGTCGACGTGACACTTACATCTGTCATCGATATCATAGTACAGAATACTTGAATTACCCGGTTATCTTTGGGCAACACGAGATATGATGATGACGCTTTAAATAGCGTGGGCTTCAGTCAGAATGAGATTACGTCGTAAGTGTATGGCCGAGACGCACTAGTAAATTAAACTCAACGCCCAATGCTCTGAGGTTGTTCCCAATAATGTAATCTCCTCATTTCCCAGCCCTGTATCTTCCGTATGAAGCAGTTGCACAAAAATAAAGATCTTGTTTTTCAGCTTCAAGGGATGAATGATTAAATCATTCTTTATTTGATCTTAATGCAAAAATCAGTTTTAGCTATTTATCCAGACTGTGAATTCACTTAACGTCACTGTGTTTTTGTTTTCGCTAAATTCATCGATAGCACAAAATCGCAAAAATATCAACACGATCAAACAGCATTTTAAAGTAGATTTAATGGGATCGATGTCCCAAATGGTGAAATTAAAACTGCAATTAAATGCTTGAAATGTATAAACCGTGAAAATTTATACTAGCGAAAATAAATGTATTTAGAGTGTAAAGCCAGGAATGCTCCTCTTTGACGACTATCTTGATTTCGCCGAGCAAAATGATCAAGTCAGTATTATCGCAAGTTTGAACATTTGATTATCATTCTCTCTCTCTCTCTCTCTCTCTCTCTCTCTCTCTCTCTCTCTTTCTCTCTCTCTCTTTCTCTCTCTCTCTCTCTCCCTTCCTCCCTCTATATATATATAGAGAGAGAGAGATGGAGAGAGAGAAAGAGAGCGAGAGAGAGAGAGAGAGAGATTACAACTCTGTCAATTAAATGCGAAAAAATTGAAGTTTTAATTAACAACTTCCATTTTATATATATCCTAGATAGCACAAACTGTCTACTCTACTCAAATTTGAGACAATTTCAAGAGGGAAACGAAGTTTCTCGATATGCGTTTTTCCCTAAATTTATACAGGGTCTTTGTGTCAGTTTTGACTATCCTGCAGAGCCAAACTGACATAAAAAGGTACTTTTTAGCATTACAATATTCAAATAAAGATGTTAATCTGTTGAGCAAAATGGGCTCAAATCTTGCCAAGGTTGGTTTAAATGGTTTCCAAATTGATATTAGATTTTCTAAAAAAAAATGAAATAATGACCGGTTTAGAATTTTAACTTCGAAGGTCAATCAATAATATTGTTCAACAACCTTGTATATCCTTAGTCGAGCTAGAGTGGTCATGACGTGTATGCTGAGTGATATATGCATGATCAATCGTATAAAATCATTGCAAATTTGGCTTTACCAGCATTTTTTTTTGAGAAGTCATGTAAAGTAGAGCAAATTTTGACAAGACTGGAGCAGCAGTATGTGGTCAGCACAAACTGAAGGTTTTTCTCTGAACTTTGAATTGACCACGTCAATTGTAGATCTGAAAATTAAATGAGTTTTTATCATCTGTATAAATACACTCAGGAAAATCGCATGTACTTTATCAACTCTCCCAACAAGTATCGACAGATTTTTTTCCGATTGAGGATAAGGGAACAAACAGACGCATGGAGTTAGGTCGATATTCTGAGCGAGTCTTGTGATGAAAATTTGTATAAAGTGTATACTGTACTCAACAATAACCTGCAATTGAAGAGAGATTTTGGCACGCTGCAGTCAGTACAACAACAGTCTGCAGTCTGTACAACAACTTGGGAACTTCTTTATGTAATGTATCAGGTAATATTTACCTTTATTTCGACGTCCTAGGTAACAAAAGGTTCTCGTCAACACTGTGACTACCTTTGTATAAAACTGTTTGAAACAATGTCAGTGTTATATAGATTTAGATTCCAAATTTTTTTTCTGTTGATAAATTAGTTTCATACCTGTTTGATTTTAACGTGATATGAATGATAGTTTACTTGTATTATTTTATATATTGCAATTCGAGACTGCTGGGGTCAAAAAGGCCAATCCAAATGCATTTATCTGTTAACGAAGCAAATGTGGATAACAGTAATTAATCATACTTCTACTGTTTCAGCGTTTTGTTCCTCAACAATTTTAATTAAACCACTACTTCCTTTCTTTTGGGTAGCTCAACTTAAAAATTTGAGTTGTTCTCTTCACTGTTATGAATACTTTAAGTCAAGAGATCTGACGCGATTCGAACCTGGAGGCTCTGGACAGATATTTCGTTTGGAACCACCTATCTTCACCGTTACACCATTGGTCAACTGGAACTGATCATGAGAGACCCATTCCTTTGCGTTGATCGAAACACTGGTGCTTGCAAGCGGAAAATATTACCCAAGGAGTGCATAAGAGCTTAGAAATTATAGCTCAGTAGGGTCTAAAGATTGTTGACAGCACGAAGTTATATGTATTAACGAATGTTACTCTCCTAAAATCATGTACAAGAGGCACTGTTCAAAATAGAGACACAACTTACAGTCGTAAGTCCTTGTTTCTTTGTTAATAAAAGATCACCCCACGCGTCGTGGTGTCTTATTTGCTCAGATAGAAGACCCACTGTTGTTTGTGGTGTTTTTATCACACAAACACTCACACACACACACACACACACACACACACACACACACACACACACACACACACACACACACAATGTGTTGGATAAGATCCTAAGGGCCAACTCGAGAGACCCAACGAAGATGATACTTTTACCCATTAAAATATACCAGAGCATGCTCAGACAGTCGAAACGCCAACGCCTTTTTCCCGAGGAAAGAGGTGAAAAGGGGGTGGGTTCAAGGATACTTCAATGGCAGTCAAGCTGTTCTTCAGTGCATTGATACAAAGCTGGACAGTCAATCGGGAGTAGCCTCACAATGTGTAATGATTCCTGAACTGTGGGACATTGTTGAAAATAATCTTGTACACAAACACACAATGTCGGATGTAACAGACTTTGTTTGTTTCAATCAATTTGTGCACAGTATCTGTCAAATATATCGAATATTACCGGAATTACAACAGACTGTGAGGCCAGCCGAATATTTTGGTCGCTGAGTGCGCATTAAAAAAGTCCTGGTGTACCTATCAGCACGAGTCAAGTATTATAGTATGTACCCTATTGTCACCTTGCCTGTGAACAATCAAGACTGCACCTTAACGTGGACTCAAACAAATGGATTACATTCACTCCTCCCCCCCACGAGAGTGCATTCTGATAATCCAGCATGATGCATTTTATTGCAATGCACTTAGATTGTTCTGGCAGTAACTGGTCACAAAGAACGGGGGAAAAGAGGCGGGGAGATTAAACTTGGATTAAAATAATAGTTTGCAGAGCGTGCAGATGCCTGAACTGATGTATACTGGGCCAAAATATATTGTTGCTATTTTCAGGAAGAATTTGAACCAAAATTTTTGTTTAAGCTGTTCCAATATTGTGATAGCCAATTCAATAATATAGAACTCATTGTATCAATGGGCTCTACCACGTCTGGTGTGACACTTATCATTCATTCATTCATTCATTCATTCATTCATTCATTCATTCATTCATTCATTCATACTAGCATCATTGAGTCGTTGATTTGATTACATGTTATCTACCCATCCATCTAGCTATGAACTATTTTCTTTATTCTTTCCTCCCTTCCTTCACCTATATGCCTGTCGGTCAATCGGTCCACCTATTAATCCGTAATTTTCTGTCTATCTATTTATCTATCTATCTATCTATCTATCTATCTATCTATCTATCTATCTATCTATCTATCTATCTATCTATCTATCTATCTATCTATCTATCTATCTATCTATCTATCTATCTATCTATCTATCTGTCTATCTATCTATCTATCTATTTATCTATTTATCTATCTATCTATCAATATTTATCGATCGATCGATCGATCTACTAATTCATTATATATATATATATATATATATATATATATATATATATATATATATATCATGTTTGGGTCGATTTCAGTACCATAACAGACTTTGATATATGCCATATCGGCTAGGCCTTGGCAAAACACAGGAAGGGTGCTATATGCACAATGTTAAAGAACTCTTCCAGGAGTACCTATAACCGGAAGAGTTCTATAATTAGACCGGAAATGATGTAGGCCCAGTTCAAAACGCAGCGTCTGCTAGGCCTACGTTGTCTTCAAGTCGCTAGATAAATTTACCGTAGAGTTATTTGAACTTAATCGACACAAACATGAGATAAATAAATTATAGTATAATTTGTTGGCGATATGAAGTATATGGACTCGCACAGGATACCATATAGCAGAACTCGTTCGCTTCGCTCACTCGTTCTGCTATATGGCATCCAGTCCTCGTCTATATACTTCATATCGCCAACAAAGTATACTATAATCTCTCTCTCTCTCTCTCTCTCTATATATATATATATATATCGTGTGGAACGACTCTCATAAATCATTCAATATGTAAGAAATTTATTCATCGCAACGTACACTCAAAGAACGTACAAAGTCGCCGCGCATCTGTACCGTGATAAAAAAAAAAAGATACGTTAATCTTATCCAGCTTTGAAATGGTAAAAGTAATCATAGGGAAAATGTGGTGGAATGTTTATCCCAAAATGAACTCCAAAACTTATTTCCCACGGTCATAAAGAGGAAACGTTGAATGGTTTCGATACTTTTTGGACTACCTTGGTTCGCCCTGTAGGTCCATGGCAACAGTCCTGTGGTTATGCGATATATGAGGCTGTGCCCAAGACCACCATGAACATGAGGGAAATTGACCCGTTTGACCTCTCCTACAGGACAAACTTAACAGTTTCTCGCTCAAAACAGGAAACAACCTGAACTATTTCAGAATGTTCGTTATCATAGATCAACTTGTCGTCTACAACAGCTTTTTTAATTTTGATTTCCAAACCTCCTAAAAAAAAAAAAAAAAAAAAAAAAAGAGTGTTCAAGCTATTTGCCACAGTAAGCCGCTGGAAGTCCACGCCCATGACCACGGAAGACTGTTGTGGACTCTTATTTTCAATTTAATTAAATCAGACAATGTTTACAAAGTAGGACGTTTTGCGGCTTATTACAACAACTTAAGCACGTTTTCCGAGTACATTCAGAACTACACGGAGGACATCAGTTATTATTTTTATTGGCTTTAATGACGTAGATAATCGGAAAACACGAATTTCGCTATTAGCTAAATGGAAATAATGCAGCATACATAATCATATTATTCATAACTCTGTCTGGCACAACCATCTTGGTGTAACTGAATAACGCGCCCGATGGGCTTCCGTTTTTCAACCAAGAAGCTATATAAATAGAAGTGTTTACATCTCGGAAAAGAAACAAAAACAAAGACCAGGAGCAAAAACAAAGCAACAACAAGACAAAAAACAAAGCAAAACCAAGAAAATAACACAGAAAATAACACATGACGAGTTGAAAACGACTGGCAGTGCTTTGAAAAAAGTTAGTCCTTAAGCCTTAAAAAATATGCGTGTAAACACCAGTAAGAAGACCATTTGATCTTCACTTGTATACATGCAAAGTTTACAGACAGTACAATTCTCGCAGTGATACGTATTGTTCTGGGTAAGAACCGACCCGTTCTTTCAGTGTGACTCGTCTATGTTTTCAGCTCTTTATGTTTGGGCAGTGTGATAGATCTTCATTCAGGATATCCTGGTTCTTTGTCAATTGGCATGAAAACGCTTTGCTTAGGAATGTTGCCAAGAATGTTGTTGCCCAAAAACTTGAGTTATGCGACTTTTTTTTATTCGAAATTTCTCATGGTATTTGCTCGCCCTTATATATATAGGTGCCATGAAGCCGAGCATCTGTACAAATGCAGACGAGGTTGATCTAAGGTTGTCATTTGTCATTAGCAAGCAATTCACGATGGGTCATTGTCCCCATAAAACAACACACAGTGTTTTCTTTTTTAACCTTTTCATATTCATGCCGAATTAATATACTTGTTTGGTCTCCCAGGGTTCAAATAATGTTATTCTCGGAATGTTCGAGCTTTACTATCCAGGTGTATTTGTTTTGACCCATTGCACTTCCTATTTGATAATTCTTCCACGCAAACATAATTTTTGCACCTGGCGACATTAAAAATTTAACTCCTATCGGGTCAACCAGAAACTCCACCGCACCATGCGCATAACGGGTGCGTCGCATCAGAACGCGCCACATGAAATTGTTGACTGAAGGTTGATCAACTCGACGACGTTCCTCTAATTCTTTCTTGTAAAATTTTAGTCAAAAGTGTAACATGAAAAGACAGAGCAGACGACACTTCGAACTGCCGGTCGTGTTTATCGTTTTGCCGGGAAACCTGTTAAGAAAGGTACCCAGGTGCCATAAATTCAGCAATCGGCTGTAAATGACGATATCTGGCTTCTGCCCAATAAATAGATAAATAAAAGTCACGTCAACTTCAAAGATCTGTACAAATATGTAAGTAATAAAAAAATAAAGCCCGGTATAGAAATTACTTAATATTGTCCTTTTCTTTGTGTCCTCTTGTTGATAAACAGTAATCCTCTGAAATCATTACAATGGATGACAAAATGTACCTTGTGAACTTGTATATCTTCCTGAGGACAATTTTATTTTGACAGGGTTTAGGCAGTACGCCATGATTATCGCTCATTGTGTAATAAGAGTCCTATATCTTGTTCTACTGATTCACATAAAGTACTCGACTTTATAAACTATTCATAGATCGGATCGATGAGTTTCATTTCCACGTGCTATAATTGGAAACTCGTGTTTTATAGGTTCTTCGTGAAAAGTACCAACGCGACCCCGTTAATTCTTGGCAACAGCTATATAACATTTGATGAACTGAGAATTTTCCTCGAAAATAAGATATGCCCCGCTCGATTGAGCTCCTTTTTTATATCCTTCTTTTGTGCAACTACAACTCGATTATTAAATCGCTCTGCATAGTCCAATTCTTGGTCTGTTGGTGTGGCGAGCGACAATAAGCAAATCACTATATCAGCACACCTACGTTCAGGGTAGAGGTCATTTAA
>OZ026621.1:54904070-55011570 GCA_964020975.1 Hermodice carunculata
GAAAGGAGCTACACTGGTGACATATCGCCAGACGGCAGCTTCCCTCATGAGACTGAGCGCTGAAAAACAACAAGTGGAATCTGTCTGCTTGTAAAAAGTGAAGAGTTAGAACGTTTTGCGGGTTACACACTACAACCTGCCAACATCTGGTCTGGCAAACCCGTCGACAACCGGTCATTTTTGTTTTGTTTAGTTTTGGTTTTTATTGTTGGGGGGGGGGTTGTTTTTAAGGTTCTTTCATTAAAAAGTTTTGAATGAATGTGATAAGAGGGGGAGCTGGTAAGATCATATATCATAAATATATATATATATATATATATATTTATATATATATATACATATATATATATATATATATATATATATATATATATATATATATATATATATATATATATATATATATATATTGAAAAACTTCACTATACGCCCAGAGCGCACCTGATGAATCTGTTGACTAATTATTATAGCACTGCCAGGTATGGATAAAATGCGCTGTGTTATGAATAAAAAATGCACCGTTCTTTGATGAGACACATTTTCGTAGATCGTGATGACAGTAACCATGCTAATACGGGGCATTTATATATACTGCGGCGTTGATTGTGTCCGTATCAATCACCCAGAGAGTACCCGCACATCCTTGTGTCAAACATGACAGTAGGTGTTGCTCTTGTCAAACTAGCAACTTGGATGAAATGTACATATTTCAAATGGCATTATAATTTCCTCCAAACAACACACTGTGAGCATGATATAGGAAGGAAACGACAATAGAAGGTATTCATGTTAAACTATATTAATTGATCTGCTGTGGTGTCCCCAGTTGCTAGGCAACAGAACTATGCCTCTGCCATGGACATTTTTTACAAGATATGTTACTTGACCATCCAGGAATAACACTTTTCTACTAAACAAATTAATTTGTCTAAATAAAAAAGGCATCTTATATGTTCTAAAATTTAGTGAATGACTTTTCTAAAGTTTGGGTTTGTTTTTTTTTTTTTTTTGGTTTTGTTTTTGTTTTGTTTGTTTGTTTTTTTTTTTTTTTTTGGTTTTTGTTTTTGTTTTTGTTTTGTTTTGATTTTTTTCTTTTTTTTCTTTTCCTTTTTCTTTTCCAAGTTGCTCCTATCACAGAAACTCATTCGGCCCTGCTTAACACGAGAATGCGCCCTTCTTCCTGTCAAGTTCCTTGCTACAGTCTGACTGGCAGCACAGAATCCCAGTTAATATGCATACCTCCTACCCATGCTCCTATTATTTGGTGAAAGATTTCTTCATTCCCACAATCGTATTCTATCAGTGAGCCCGTGATATATTTTGGCGGGAAGTTTATATGCATGTCCCGTATTATCCACTAGTATGTATATTGATAGCTTTGGGCTTGATACTTACACTCGGCGGGTAATTGGCTGTCATAGCTCTGAACCAAATACACGACATGACAAATTAGAATGACCCGACTACATTCATATCAGAATACGTTGTAGTCTATTATGAAGACCGTTCAGGAGATACTCTGGTTTTCGACAATGTTGAAGGCTAAAATTATAAGCACCGTTTAGTAGATATTATCATCCGACAGTTTTGTTTTCTATACTGTTATTAAGACCGTTGACTATCACCCCGTGTTTTGGTTAAACATTGAAAATAAACTGCCAGGCTCACTTTATTTCTAAGCAGTGTGTGAAGTTTTAAATAATCATTTCGTGAAGAGGTCCTCCGAAAAGAAACAATGTTCATTTTTTTTATGTTTTGTTTTTTTGTTTGTTTGTTTGTTGTTTTTTGTTTTTGGTTTGGTTGTTTGTTTGTTTTTTGGGTGTGTGTGCTTTGTTTTGTTTTGTTTTCGTGCGTGGAGAAGTGGTTGATATATGTAATGCTTTCTGTTTCTGAAAACGTTCATACGTATCGTGTTATGTTTACTATCAGCCATTTAAGTAGGCACTAAACATTGTTTGTGGGCGTGCTGTGTATTATTTTACAAATTTGTTTCTAAATTTACCGTAGTTCATATACAAAGAAACACACGAATTCTTTGTCTCTAAATTTAGCGTTGTTCAGATACACAGGTATATAAGAATTAATCTCATCGTACATTCTTTCATGTAGCACCTGGTTTCTGCAACTTAAAGGGCATAATAGGTCGGATCATCCAGTGTGTAGATCTTATTGCATTATAGGCCTATGATATCAATTTACGCACATATATTTTTGTCGCTAAAGCATTTAACTCATCGTGAAGTTGACCAGCGTATATCGTTGAGCCGCAATGTATCCCAACACTATTCCGCTCAAAGCCTCTGACAAGGATTGACATTTTTTTTCTGCCCGTTGCTTGATTTTAATTGAAATTCTGGGGATTGAAACACCAGCTTTACTCATTAGGTGTCACTTTTTAACTGAGTTAACCCTTTCAGTGCCAAAGTTTGGACTAGGTCAACATTTTTTTTAGAACTATAGGCATACTGGTACTTGAATGAAAGGTCTTTTTACGAGGAAAACGAATCTTGGATCCTAATGATAATTCAGACTAGTTTGACTTAAGTAGATCAACTTTAGACGTGATTGGCACTGAAAGAAGTAACAGCTTTGTCCGGCGCTTTGGGCACATTACACACAAAGAGCGCCGAGGAAAGCTGTTGAACTTGAACATTCTTATGGTTTCTGCAACTACGTGTATGGTGGTGCTTGAATAAAAGGTAGGCTTACAACGAATGTAGTATCGTTCTGTCAATTCAGATCACATACACTTTTTTTTTTCAAAATAAGCACCGGAAGAGTTAAGGACCAATGGCTCTCTTGTCGAATGATTTCTTCGTTGGGTTTCACGAACGGCATCAGAGCGACATCTACCGCCGCATTCAAATATGCTATGGTTTAACACTGGGGAAAAATGATGCTCTGTGGTATTTTACCACCTGCTTAAGGCAACCAAAGTCTGTTCTATATTTCACAGAAACGCTAGTGGCAAGGGAGCCACCTACATCAAGGCAGATCCATGTATTTGGCATGGTCAAAAGAACTTTCTCAATAAAATAAACAACACGAACAGAGAATAATCGTAAGAAAATGTTGTAACATATAAGTGAAACATAAGGGATGCCCAAATTGATTAGAAATGGGCTCTCTTTTGGTTGAAAATGTGTTATTTATGGATGTTTATGTAGTATATAATACAAATCTGCCCTGATCATGGTGGAAGCATCAGTCTGTTGCCCCGGCAACACAGGAAGTGAGCAGGATTGCAGTTAAATATGAATGTCGTCTATTATTTCGAAGCTGTTTTGCGATAAAGATACATATGCAAGAAGCAAACTCGGCCATGTCAAGATTTTGGGTGATTGTTACGTATTGCCCGGGAAGGACCGATTTCAGTGTTTGTTATGTTCTCTCTTTTTATTTTGTTGTAGTTTGTGCTAGCCCCCTTTCCCGGGGATCCAATGAAGTTGTGAAACCAGAACCTAACCCCAAAGAAAAGAAACAAGTGAAGAACCTGGAGGCAATATATTACCAGATGTACGCAGGTAAGCAACTTAAGAGTACCCTTGTTTGACAACTTCAGCCCTGAGGAACCTAACCCCTATGTGTCGGTATGCAACTGTTTCCCATTGAAAATATATCAGAAATAGTCATGTACCGTACCTGTTCTCGACTTGTTTCAACTGGAAAGTTATTGACTTGGTTCTCTACAGGGCTAACTTTTTGTCCTTTTATTTCGGAAAAACTCCTGGTCATTGGAATTATTATAATGCCTTCAGACTCAACTCCTCGTGAAAGACTTTTCATGCAAGTACCTACGCGGCTTGTCTTCATCTTCTGCATGGTCCAAGGTTGACCGTGGTCTACTTGAACACATTTTTAGCACACTTTTGGGAGAATTGCGCAAGAAGCGCACTGAGAAAAGTTGTTGACTCTGTCCAAAACCCTGCGTCGAAGAGGCTAAATATTTCCTGACATATTTGTTTAAGATATCCAGCAAACCAGGAAAAAATTGTATAAATATTTGGGCTTACTACTTTAGCTGAACGCTTATGTCCTTTTGTGATGTATGCTATTCACATAAGTACATCTGATACAAATATTGATGTAATATTTGTTATAGAGGGTGCTTTTTTTATTTATTTACTTTTTAAATTTTTTTTTATTTATTTTTTTTTCTAGTTATCTAATGTCAAACCCCGGGCCAAGGCAATAAAATATTAATTTTTCGCGTAAACTAAGTTAATTGAGCCAAACCTTATTCTGACAAAATGCTATTCAGGTATTAGGGCGAGAGGGCATAAGAAACCCGACGCCGGGGAGAGCATTCACCGCTAATTAAATTCGCCCACATGGAGAAGTGCAAACATCAATATGTAAGTGACACGCCTGGAGTACGTCACGCTCAACGAACTTTTTTGCCCTCGCGTGTTGTTTTTAGTGACTTGCGCGGTGATACGGCGTCGGTCACTATTTTGTCAACTCCTTAATGAAAATGAATGAGCACAACATTCGTCATTTGAACATGGGCGCTTCACATGAACAAACAGTCACATTGACATCTGCATGAACCAACGTGGCGCTCTTCGGGATAACTTTGCACCGAGAGTAAGCACAGTTGAGAAACAGAATGGAAGAATCCACCATACTGAATTTTGCGTTTCGTTTTTTCCCTCCAATAAATTACCATGTATGTTTCCTTTCATTATTTCCGTTTTTGATCTCATATTTTCATTAAGGTTTAAGTTATTAGTTGTGGGAGAAACAGTTCCAATGTCGTTCTGTTTTGTTTACTAAAATATCATGCCTTTTTATAAGAAAGAGTTTTTGAACATACAGGTAGAAAGATTTAAATTTGATATTCAGATATTATATACAAAGTTTGAGAAAGTAAAACACATTAAAAGGACAAAAACAAATTATTCTGAAAGAAGAGTGCTTCACAACATATAACAAGAATATATATATATATATCTATACATATATATACCATGAATGTTTTTCCATCGTGGATGGACACAAACCAGCCTTTATTCCATTTTTATAGTTTCTTTTCAAAAGAGAACTTCTTTTGTCTGAAAATGCTATGGAAGACTGAGCCAGCGTGTGTAACTAACATCATCATCGTCGTCGTCGTCGTCATCATCATCATCATCATCATCATCATCATCATCATCATCATCATCATTTTTCTGCTTGTATCTTTATTTATATAATGATGATTACTCTATGGTCATTAATGGTGATATTGTGTTTCAGAAATGAGTAACACAGGAACAGCAAAGTATGGCCGCAAAGGGAACGCCACAAACACAACGAGCTGTACACATATACGCTCGGTACCAGTAGAGCTCCGCCAATCCCGTAACATGCGCCCCAACGGCATCAGCAGATTCTATCAGAAATACACCGAAGCCTATGGAGTACCCGTGCTAGGTGAGCGTGCCATTTGGATATTATCTTTTATAAATCGCTTGGTTTCTAGGCAGACCAAGGTTTCTCCTCTCCGATTGTGTATAGTAGTAACTGTATTACGGAACTTGGTCTGCTTTGGAGGCAAAGAAATCATATATATCGTCTGAATTTTACGTACCGATATTTGTTGCACCTTCGGTAGGTCAACTGAATCTGTATGTATGTTCTAAGTTCAATTCCCGTGACGAAATGAAGCAATATATTGTTGTGCTTGGCTGAAAGTAGCCTGATAATATGACGTTATAAGATTATGCATTCAGAACACCAATAAAATGAGCGTTCTTATGTTAAAATTAGAAAAAAAACTGAAACAGATAGAGGGGTAAATAAATCACGTAGATACTTGCATCGAAAAGTCCAAGGGATTGTTTTCCATTGTGAAATTACTAATTTGAAAAATGTGCTAACTTGCAAAAAATGTACAAACAACTAGAAAGAAAACGATGACTGGATGACAATGCGTGGAATTGATGTAAGGGAAATCAGTTCAGCTGAGCATGATCGTACCTACGTCACAGTTCATTGGAGACAATTTGTAAGCCATAGAAAATAACAATGCCAAACTAAAAACAAAAACAAAAAACGTTTTGCGAGAGATTTTACCTGTATAGAAGCCTCCCGGGTGTTTGTCATTAATGTATTAAAGATTCCGTGGGATAATGTATAAATATGCTTAAGAGGGAAAGTTTAGTACTTATTACCTAAGAAACATTATTAAACATAAAGGGAAGGTCACTCCCTGTCTTCAAAGACCTGTGACCCACATCTTGCCATGCTCAGCCCCCTGAGATATCAACTTGCCTTATTAAATCACTGTGCTGTTTTCTTTCACAGCTTCACATAATGTTCCTGACCGGGCTCTGAAACGGGCTTGTTATGTACTGAGGTTCCTATTGGCTGACAGAAGTGAGATACGGAATGCATATTACAAGAACTACGGGCGTGTTGCCATCATTGGAGTCAATGAAAAGATGACCTCGATCCCAGAATATCGCTTCCTGAAGAAACCAGACAACAAACATAATAACTGGAACGAAGGAACGAGAGGGGTAGGGGCCATACCAGTTGCCCCAGTCTCTACAGGAGGGGCTGAAAATATTTTGTGTTACGGAAACGACACATACAGATCGGAAGATATATTAATCCGAGAAATAGCACAGGGTATACACTATTTAGCCGCAAAACATGTACTAAAAGGCTTTGATAAAGAACTAACAAAACGTTACATTGAAGCCATATCCAGTGGAAAATGGGCAAATAGTTACGCCAGACTCACAGTGGATTCCTACTTTGTAAGTAATTATTCCTTCCTCTTCAACCAGTCCATATAATCTCCTTATGTCATATTTCGTCCATTGACGAACTTTCTTGTTATTAAGTTGGACACTCTAGGCTTTAAAAGTCAAGTCTTGTATTAAGTGCAGAGCTCCTAATCAACACCAAGTTTTGCAATGGCTAAATATGGTTTTCAAAGGGTACTTTAATGAATTTAAACTTATAGTTTGTTTGCACAAGGGTGCATCAGAAAATTAACAAATATATTCGAATCTTCTCCATTACAATATTCTGAAAGAAATATAAACCAAAAACACAAGGCAATTCTGATATCAAAATATTGTTTCATCACGGTCTTGATATGACCCTGTGATTCCATCGTGCTTTATTGGTATCGGCTTAAGTGATTAAATTTCCTGCTTAGGTACAAGTCAAGAGTCTTATATGTTTGAGTGACTTAGCCTTAAGAAGACAAGTTAAAGGCCTGGGAGTTTTCACAACTAATTACAATGCTTGAGACATATAAGAGAAACAACCGAAGGCATCATATTTTATGATTCAACACCTTTTTTATTTCATTGACCCATACATTCATCAACTACCTACCTAGTCATGTGTCTGTCCGTCAGTCCATCGGTCTGTCCAGCCACCATTCATCTGTATATCTGTCTATGTGAACTGGCACAATCTAATCTGATATTTCAACTTGACAGGGTGAAGGAGTCCAGAGCTACTTCAATGTCAACGGATATGCAACTCCACCCAATGGAGTCCACAACGAGATTAACACAAGGAGTAAACTAAGCTATTATGATCCTGGCTTGTACAACATTGTTAGAGGACTGTTTCCATGCGGCAATTCGTATATTAAGCGGTGCGACAGAAGACGTAAGTATTCGTTTGGTCCCGCCTGGCAGCACGTGATAGTCGATAACTCTTCCAGCGTTAATCATAGCAGAAGCCCTGCTCGTTTGTATTATGGAGATTCCAGATTCCTATACGACATAAAAGACCTGTTATTCATGTACCAGCATGTCTACACACACACACACACGCACATACATACATATATGTATGTATATATATATATATATATATATATATATATATATATATATATATATATATATATATATATATATATATGTGTGTGTGTGTGTGTGTGTGTGTGTGTGTGAGAGAGAGAGAGAGAGAGAGAGAGAGAGAGAGAGAGAGAGAGATCGACGTTATCAGTCTCAAATTCTAACTCACTTGCTTAAGAAGATTAAGACTTTCTTTGTCAGATTGTACTATTCCAAATTGGAGAACAGTGTTATTACACAAAATGCCCTCGAACATACTGCGAAACTGACAATACCAACTAAATTAATGAAAAGGCAAATGTAGGAAATTTGTCACAAATGTATGTATAATCCTAACTCACTATTATTTTTAATACAAACACTTCGCGGAAAATATAACAAACGTTAATATGTCTGTGATACTCTTTCATAAACGGTAACGTCATGAGATACGAATCCCTACAGTTAATGAAAATAGGTGCAAAAGAACAACTTATAATACGAGTACATGTATAATTCGAAATTTAACAAAAAAACAAAAACAAAACAAAACAAAAAACCCTGGAAAAATTGACTATTTGAACTGGCGGCGATGGTGAAGTTAAATGGAAAAGATTAATTTTGTCATCAAGTGTTGACACTCTGTACATCTTGATTTATAGAAGATGGTGATCTCTATTCTTAGTCATCTGACCACGTTTCTTCGGCTGTTATTTTACAGAGCGTGAGCAATACCAAGTATTGGGAATGGATTGCCGTTAAGGAGGCTGGGGTAATTAAAGTTTGATCTACCACAGATACCAAGCCATCTCTAACACAGACGTCTTCGTCTGGCCAAACGGTTGCCAGTGAGTGAAACAAGTCTCGGGTGGATAAGTGAAGACAACTGACACTCAGGAAATACAATTCTTTTCCTGGTGAATTGCGAAGACAATAATTATAGTTATTCGTCGATATTCAGACATTATTGTATGAAATACAAAGACGGAATAGAGATATTGTAGATCAATCAACATGACAGTATTATACATATATTTATTGAACTCCCATGGAGTTAATCGGTAATTGCTAATATGAACACTGCCTCATCTTGAAGGCCAGTGACTACATGCATTACAACACTGCCGCCCAGTGCCACAGAGGTAGTGGTGTCGCGCCAAAACCACTGCTCATAATTTGGTAGGTTCTCCAGGAGATTTGCATCAATGCTTCGTGGGTTCCTAATGGAAGTTGCGTTGATCCTCCATCAGAAATGCACCGATAGTGGTGCAAATAAACGACAGAAAGACTAAGGTATAGGAAATCAACCACAGGTTGTCTTGAGTGTTTTCTAATCTTGCGGGAAGAGCAGCTCTCCCAAAGTGTAGCCCTTTATCGGGAATGAACGCTACCGTACAGAATATAACTACGCTAGGTTTTGACTGTGATCTGGTTGCAAATGCTGGAAGTTGACAAATATCATGAATGTGCCAATTACTTAACATGGTAGATTCAAACTTTGACATGGGGGGGGGGGGAGGGCTATGAGGTTGAATCGTAATAAATTTGTGTTACTTGACATAATAATAACGGGAAAGTGATGGTGCTTGAACATGGTAGAACTATTGTAGAGTCCACTGCCCGTGGGCTATCGTTATACAGGTATCCATAAAATGAATACAGATTTCCTACAACAAATGCATAACGGAGAATAAATTGTAGAAATATATTCTACTAATTTATTAAGATATGGTAGGAGTAAAACCCAATCTTTATAAAGTCCCATTAATTCATCAACTCGAATAAAACAAACTTTTACAATGGAATATATTGGAGGTTATTGGGTCAAAAGTGACCTGATTTTGTTTCCATTTATAAAAGCAGGCGACCAAAGTCGATATTAAGGGCAACTAAAATGTACTTGATCTATCATGTTTGGAGATTCGTATTTTTATTATTATTATTATTATTATTATTATTATTATTATTATTATTATTATTATTATTATTATTATTATTATTATTATTATTATTATTATCATTATTATCATGTTTTGTTTCTTATGTTTTTTTTTTTCAAATGATCCTGAAATGTAGTTGTGATAGAAGGCATATTTGTAGTGTAACTGATTTTAAGAAAGGACAGTAATAGGCAAAGAGCTGACAGTCTAGTTGGTGCCGCATGGAACGCGGAACAGAATATTTTTGACCATAGAGTAGATTACATGACTGGGCACTGAGTTCATTGTTTTTACCGATCTAAAAATAACTGCACATTCGACAGGTAACCAACAGAAAAGAGTGTGGTTCATCTTTAATATGTTCTGGTGGTAGAGTAACCAGCCCGTGGTATTGAACAGCTGTTCAGCCGGTAATATACTCCTGTCAGCGTTTAAATCATAAGGTTTTAGTCATATAGGCTACATCAAATAAAAACGGGTCGTAATGGAATAGGATGCATCACGTTTAGAGTGCTTTGTCAATTCATAAAGCGGGATATCCAATGGCAATGTTACAGCCGTTTTAGCCCCTTTCCCCTCAAATTACCCAAAAGCGCGCGGATGACAAATGTCGTCTGCTTCAACGTTCTCCTCAGGTTTCTTGTTCACAGCAAACACTTTCAAGCTGCAAGTTGCACCAATCAGGACAGCTTGCTGTGGGTCAGCGATTTTCGTTAGTGCGGGTTAGGCGCCTAGTGCCCGACCGGCGCCAGAGAAAGCTGTTGCCGTAGTCTTAATCCAAGGGGTGTGGGTGGGGGGTGGGTTAGGGGGGAGGATGAAGTTAATAAATGAAGATACATGAGCGGTAGCTTCGCCTTTAAGAAATGTAAGTACTTGTAAATAGTGTGTATTTAGAATCAAACGCTGGTGAAATACGACCATATTGTATACTTATGTACAGAAATAAAGACTTATTGATTTGACATGGAGGTAATGTCGTAAATTTGATGCCTATGATAAATGTTGTCTTGTTGTGCACGTACATTTTTATAACAAGAAATAACTTGAAAGTTGGACAGGCGGTTTGAAACCGATCTCCACGCGGTAATAATTTAGACCAATATTTATGTCGTTTACGTCCGCAATGAGGTTTCTTTAGTGGTCTTCCTTGCAGTCTGAGCAGACTAAGCTCTTCGTTATTTTTAACATGGAGTGAAGTGAATACATGATACTCTGTGTGTTCATCAAGCTATGGTCTGTCAGACAAAAAAGCTGGTCCACATATCATTTTGTTACCGAACTTTATTCAGAAAAAAGGTTTGGCGGTTGTGAATTAGTCTGTTAAAATTATAAAATTTGTAGAATTTTGAAATCAAGATAACAAGAACGAAATTGTCTCAACAAATTACCACATTTTTATATTTTGAATGGAGATACCACTCGCAAAAACGATATACCTTCGGAACTCAACAATTCTGAATCATGGATGCTTCGGCATATGCAAAGCGCAAAATTTATATATGTTATTTGGCTGAAAGTTAAATAATTTTTACTAGAAAAAAATACGACGTATATACCGAAATTTTTTAGCTCAGCTAAGACAATTTTTCAGACGTTCGCCCATTCGTCAACAGCTCACATTTTCGATTTTTCTCCCGGACCGTGTGCCAGACCCAATGCAAAGCTTGTAGGGATCTACTTAGGTGTCTAGCAAGCTTCTCCTGAAATGGTCAAGCTTTTGTGAATTTTATTTTATTAATGGTATTTAACTAACACAAATTGGCAAAATCTTTAAAAAAATCTTCTCTGGAACCATTTGGCAAATTGCCTCAAATTACAAAAGGACACCGCTGGGGGCTCTTGAACCTGAATTTGTTCAACTATTTTTTGCTCAGCTGGTTTGTAAATCATTTGGGGGGGGGGGGTGCAAAATAAAGAAGCATTTTCCAAAGCAGCTTGGTCAATTGCTTCGAAATTGCATAGGAATACTTCTGGGGCCTCGTTGTCTCCTTTTAACGAAATTTCTTCTGTTAAAGCTATTTTCGACTTTTCCAATACACCACTCAAATTGTGGTGAAACCAGGTAAAAATGTACCTCGTGGAAGGGTCAAATAAATTTATTTGTTACTGCGGAACCCTGATCTTGTATGAATTTTTCTGTTCGGATACTTGTCTGTTGATGCAAACATCCCTCACACTATGCAAATCAATGGGGATTGCAATGATATTTCACATTTTAAAATTATTTTCCAATACCGTTCACTACATTCACTTCAAACTTGGTAGGGATGTACTTCAAGAGAGTTTCTATCAAATAAATTCGAACGGTCACGTTCCAGTAATTTTTCAATCTTTGCTGAACTTTTGAGTTCAGTTTTTGGGTAAAATCTGAACAGATTTTCTTCTCCAAAAGCTTCCTGGTCAATTGATTTGAAGTTATGAAGGCTCGCGGCTGAGAGGCCGTTAGACCTTAATTTGTACGACGAGTTGCGCTGTAACTCTTTTAGTGCGTATATTTTTTTCCTATGTTTTTGATTTTTTTTTTTTTTAAATATTTTTTTCACTATTTTCGATATTTTTCCCAAAACGCATGTTAGTTTCTCTTCATTCCTAGTTGGAATGTCCTTGGAGTTAATCTGCACCATGGTTGTGCACTCAATGCTGCTGTCAGCATTTGCTTATTTTCAATGAATTATCGAAATTAGTAAATGTTGGTGAAGGTACATTCAATGTTGGCATTGTTTCTATCAGCAACTGTGTCATATTGGCTACTGTCTCGGCTATGGTGGATCCTGGGCCCGTGCCCACTATGAAACACTCTTAGGAAAATACCTATGGGTTGTCTTTTGGTGTTAATTTTGAGCTTGAGTGACTTTGAAAGGTCAAACTGACACTTTGGCTTATGTCTCGGTAACGGTGGATCCTATGCCTATGGTTACTATTGAACTCTAAACGGAAAGTACCTATGGGATTTCACTTGCTGTGTTTAATTTTGACTTTGAATGGCCTTGAAAGGTGAAACTGACATAACGGCATATATCTTGGTAATAGTGGATTCTGTCCCCTTTCATTTAAAATTGATGGCTCCATAATTGTGTGAGTGAAGACTGACATTACTGCAAACAGTGATGTGTTTGCCACAGAATGGTGACTGATATTATTTCGAAGATTCCAGGGCCATTTCAGGCCATGGATGTAAAGGCAGCTAGTGACCAATTTTTGTGCGTGTTTTTGCGAACTACGGTTTCTTCAAAACCCCAAACTCAGATTGTGCTGTAACCTGGTAGAAATGTACCATGTGTCGAGGTCGAACAAAGTTGTTCACTAAGTGATAATATTTTGGATTCCTGATTTCTGCCGAATTTTTGGTTAATGAATACATTCCTATTGATATTACGCAAGTCAATGGGCATTGCAGTGGTCATTCACATTTCGACTTGTTCTCCAAAATAGTAAACCAAATCCTCTTTAAACTTAGCGGGTATCCCTTTGGGATTAAAATATCTTATTTTGCAAGAATAAAATTGGGAAACAGACATGGCCTCTAAAAGTTGGCGACTCCCTGCCTTATTTTTTCCAATCATCATGCTTTATCAAATTTTAGACTTTTTTTATGCATTTGTTTGTTCATAATCTGATAAAACTTTTTTTGTCTTGAACCGTTCTGTCAATAGGAAATGTCAGAATTAGCTCTAAGGTGTGTATTCGAGCCAATACACAACTGGATACACAAACATTTGGAGGGCTAGAGCTGTGTATTTCCATTAGTTTGTATGTTAAAGCAACCTTGAATAAACTAGTCACTTATGTATCTGTGGTTATATGGTTTTTGTGAGATATTTAATTATGCATTTATATTTACTGTCTAAAATTTTGTGTTTCTATGTGTAGTAGTTTTCATGTTATTAAGTTGCAAATTACAATGTAAAGTAATGGGAATACACAACCCTAGCCCTCCACTGACTGTAGTGCCCTCTTTTATGCAGTTTTTGGACCTTCAGTTCTTGCCCTTGCCTATTGCGTGAACTTGCATACAGATACCTCTGAATATGAGTTTCAAAAGGGACATGGATAATCTTGACCTCATTTACAGGGTCACAGAGCTACTTTTGGTAATTATGCTGCTAACCTCATAAGTTGGCAACAACCTAGGCTAGAAAGGTGACATTGCACATGTTATTGCTAGTGTCTCTCTCTGTGAGGGCAACGCTTAGAGAGTACATAAGTGACATTGACCTCATTCTGAAGGTTACCGAAAACTTGCGAGTTATTTGAGCTCAGACCTTCATGTCGCACGTGGTGGTAGTTCCCTGTAAAAGCTACACTAACAAAGTACCTAGGTGACCTTAATGTCCTCCCAAGGTCACATGACCACCGGTGTCAAGAATTACTAGGTCAGTTGATCACGAGCTGTTGACACAACTCACCTGTTTCAGTTACCGTTATTAAAAGTATATACCATTGGTGGCATGTCTTATCACATCATGATTAAGTAAACGAATAAAAGTGCATTGGTACAGCTTCTTATTGGCACCAAATTCTCTGAAAAAAGTCAAAGATTTCACAATCGCTAGCAAAAATATCTTAACTTTAATACGGATATAAGAAGCAGTGAATTGCTGCCGTTGAGATGAATGACATTATAAATTTGATTTTCCAAACTTCCAGGCGCCAAAAATTCAACACTCATATCATTTGAAGATTATCCATATAGAGAGATATATTATGTGTGTATATATATATATATGCGTTTGTGTGTGTATTTTGTTAGTTTCTTGGTTGCAGGCACAGTTCACACAAATCTTGACATATGACGTTTCAGCCACAGGTAAACAATAGTGTCCAACCGCGTTCCGTTAGGGTTAATAATAATAATAATAATAATAATAATAATAATAATAATAATAATAATAATAATAATAATAATAATAATAATAATAATAATAATAATAATAATAATAATAATAATAATAATAATAATAATAATAATAATAATAATTTTATTGGAAAACTACCCCTTTACACCGGGGGCACCACCGGGGCGGGGTAAACCCGTGGTGCGTCCAGATAAAACTTACATTGATGAAATGGACAAGACTTACACGCCTTGTCACCGTAATATGCCCACAAGGGCTCACACCATGGACTAAAAGTGCAAAAGTACGAAAAGAAGTTCCGTTACAAAACACTAAAACATAAAAGTTGCAGGGGCTCCCCCGACGGGCTGGGCCCACCCGAGAGACCAGTACATGCAAATCTGTTAGATGCCACTTGGCCCGTTTATGAGCCTACAAACGAGTAATAATGTTGTATTACATATTTCTTCTATGCACAATTCGCACAATGTGCCTCAAAAGTGACGGCATAGACGGTGCAAAGCAACTCCAAACAATGTGATGCCATAACCATGTTACTTGCATTCTTCATACGGACAGTCCATGTCAATTACGGCCAAAGGCAATGTTCCCTGAAACAAATTATTGTTTTTATCATTATCAGGAATTCTCTATTTTTACGGTAAGGAACGAAACGTTCGAACTGGGGCATAATAATAACCACAAACCAAACAAACAATGAAACACATACAGTTATAATAACAATAACAACAGGAAAAACAACAATAACAAAGCCCTTCACGCAGGCACGTTGGTGATTACTGTCGTGTGATACATGATATATATTTGTACGTAACAGCGGGGATGTTTGGGGACCTTTTTTCATGACACTCCACTTCTGTGGACGACGATGAATAAATGCTCTAGATTTGTTTATTACACACTCAGGTGTCTCCACTTGCAAGGGCAGCAACAAGGGTCAATTTGACCTGTGGCACCATTTACATTGTATATGTGGCATTGTGTCAACTTTCAGTCAACAAAAAAACTGTAACTTCAAAAATCAGCCACTCCAAATTTTGTTGACTATTTTTTTTATTTTCATTTGGTCTTACCTGCATGCAATCAATAAAATTCGCACGCCGCGAAGCACGTCTCCTTTTACAACTAGATTTAGTACGAAAAAAGGAAACACTTTGTTTTTCCCAAGCATTCTTTCTTTCTTTCTTTCTTTCTTTCTTTCTTTCTTTCTTTCTTTCTTTCTTTCTTTCATTCCTTCTTTCTTTCTTTTTTTCTTTCTTTCCTTCTTCTTTACGACCAGATTTGTCCGGCGTTTTTCTCGGACCCTATTATTCCGAAAACCACTTAACTTGCCATGGTGACTGACCTGTCGATGAAATTGAGCGCCTGGCTTGGAATAGTCATGATGTTTAAAACTATGCAAATTAGGGGCAATTAAAATTTTAAGGGCTCCTTAACTTCCAAAATATTACAGATAGACACAAATTCGAACTTGCACATATAGTTCCAAGATATCTTGCAAATGCATGCACACAAAAGTTGGGGAATTTTAATGTATGTTGAATTCACTGAATTTCCCAACAATACACATGTAGCCAGGGCTTCTACTGCTTTTTACAAGCTGAATAGGTCTCCATGGTGCAAGGCAAACATTTGGCATTCATAATAGATTAGCTTGATCCTGTCTCAGAGGCAGCTTTCTATCAATGCATGTTAGGTGTATGGTTTGGAAGGCTTTGGTTATGTAGCAAATGGGGGGGGGACGGGCTCCCAACAACTGTTTCATGAGGTTCTTAATAAAATACACGCAGAGAATCTCTTTCTTTTCATACAAGAGCAAATCTGCTCCATGGTGCTATATGTGCAAGGCAGGCCATAGTTTACACTCTTGCTGAACATAGCTGTACTGTGACTGAGGCTGGTGTCCTAGCTGGTCTGTGTTTGCCTGAGGCTATCATGAGTCTCCTAGCTTATCAATCCCAAGGGACTGCAACTTCTGGGCATAATAAGCCTACTATGTGTACCCTCTATTGATATACTACACACAGTGCTGAGTTGGCTAGACCCATCAAAGAATGGTCTTCCAGTCCTCTATGACTGTTTTAACAACTTTGTGAATTTTGAAACATCGTGTGGATTTGTGTCATCACAGTGGACACTTTCATATCCTCCTTTCTTGTAACCAGTGAGATGAAGTCTGTTCTTCATCAGACAAGGAATACTGAGACTGTACAGTGCTTGCCTCAGTGCACAGATACATGAAATGTAGTTTCCTGACAGCTGCTGTTATAACTTGTTTATGTAATAAAGGAACAAAGACAGTATTGTATTGCATGTACACCCATTCCCCTGAATTATAATATGTGCAGACATTATAAATGTATATATGCATGTATGAATAATGGACATGTACATTCACATATACGCATCCATACTGCCCAGGAGGGCTGACCCTCTCAGGGGTGGGCACTTTTCTCTGGTTCCAATTGTGCCAACTGTAGAGAGGTTTAACTGTATAAGTAAACACTGGAATTATGTGTCTGAGTAATTACTGTTGATGTTATTCAAGTTTTAAAATGTTAAATTTCTCTGATTAGCACATTTTACAAGTGTAGTATAAACCCTTAATTTACATGTACACCAAACCCGTAACTGTACCAATAGCAGTTGGAATGACACCTATATCTATTATAGTTTAGACAATATTCAATATTTTTGAAGTTGGAAATATGCATACCATTATGTGGGGTTTTACTGTTTGCAAATCCAATGGAGGGAAAACATAAATATAGACGTGTCTATTGAATATCTTCAAATGCATTATGCACAAATATGTCAATCTATCTTTTCTTCATAGCTTTGTACTACGGGCACATTTGATGAAATTAGAATGTCACCTGAGTTGGAGACACTTAAAAATTTTTAAATGTTGAATATCTTCAAAAGTACATGTTTTATAGACAGAAGTGTCAATCCACTTCAATTAATTGGTTATACTATATGTGCATCTTATGATATTAAAATGAATGTTGTAAAATTTAATTTACACTAATTAGGCACACTTTGAAAACTTTAATTTTCAAAATCATTTCTACAGTATAATTACATGTATGTCTAGGTGCGAACCCAGCCATCTTGGTTTTCCAGGAAATCTTTTTGTCTTTCTTTCTTTCTTCTTTAGACCCAGATTTGTCCAGATTTCTTCTCGAACACCAGTATTCTGAAAACCACTTAACTTGTCATGGTGACTGACTGCCTAACAGCGACATTGTGCATTTCATTTGGAATAGCCATGGTGTTTAAAATTATGCAAATTAGGGGCAATTAAAGATTTCAAAGCTCTATAACTATTATAGATAGACACAAAGTTCTAACTTACACATGTAGGTTTGCGACAACTGTCAATATAATGGACAGTGAAAAAAAGTTGTACAATTTTAAATTATGCTAATTAGAGGCACTTGAACACTTTTAAAGTTTTATATCTCCAAAACTATTATGGATAAAGTCGCCATTCCAACTTCAATTTTGGTTTGTGACACAGTCCCATCAACTGCACCATGACGAAAGTTTGAGCGTTTTGATTGATGCAAATTAGGTGAATATGCAAAATTCAACACTTGAATATCTCCTCAACTATTGCAGATAGAGGTGTCATTCCAATTTCAATTCATAGGTTTGTGACATAGCTGCATCCAATGAACCAACAACCAAAATTGTAGTATTTTAAATTATGCACATGTGAATACATAAAATTTAAATCTTAAGTGGCTGCAAATCTGTTCCCATTTTGAAGGCAAGCAGACAGATTTGCTGTGAACCAAATCATCTTTTCTTGTTTTGGAATATATTTGCATTGATGCAACTCATGTAATTGTGTCTGGGTACCTACCCAGACATTTTGTTTTTCCACGAATTCTTCTCTTCTTTGTTTTTTTGTTTCTTTCTTTTTTCATTCTTTCTTTCCAACAAAATTTGTCCGGAGTTTTTTCTATTATTTTAAAAACCACCAAACTTGTCACGGTGACTGACCTACCAGTGAAATTATGCACCTGGTTTTGAATAGTCGTGATGTTTCAAATTATGCAAATTAGGGGCGATTAAAATTATTTAAGCTCCATATCTTCCAAATTATTGCAGATAGACACAAATTTTTTCATTTGCATATATAGGTTTTTGACAGCTGCCAATATTAGTAAGTAAGTTGTAAGTTCAAATTATGCTGATCAGGGGCATTGGAAACTTGAAAAGTTGAATATCTGCAAAACTGTTACAGATAAAGATGCCATTCCAACTTCAATTTATAGGTTTGTGGCAAAGCCGTATCCAACGAACCATGAACCAAAGTTAAAGCATTTTCCTTTATGCAAATTAAGTGAAAACGCATCTTGCATATCTTCAACACTAGATACAGGTGTCATTCCAGCTTCAATTTAGGGGTTTTGTGACATAGACGGACCCAATGAACCATGATCCAAAGTTGTAGAATTTTGATTTATGCAAATAAGATAAATACACGAAAGTCTTGACTAACTTCAAAACTATTATACATAGAGATGCCATTCCAACTTCCACTTTATAGAGATGTAACATAGCCCAATCCAATGAACCATAAACCAAAGTTATAGGCTTCTTATTCATGCAAATTAGGCTAAGACACCAAATTTAGATTATGTTGAACAATGGCAAAGTATAACATTTCAAACTGTTCTCATTTTGAAGGCACCAGGACAAGTTTGCTGTGAAGCAAATCTTCTTTTCTAGGTAGCGCTTTTCACGCGATCGGTAATGCAAGTACCTCGACACAACCATCCATTCGCTTCCTGGCTGATTGATTTTCATCTTCATGTCAATGTTGCTGAAAAGATTAACCACATCTACACCAGAACAATACGAATGTAAGAGCCTCATTGGGTGTTATTCGATACAAATCTGTTCATTATCTGATATTCTTGAGGTACCGTGTTCAGATTAACTGATCAAAGTATCATGAAATATAGCGCGGGATTCTATCGTTGCGCGGATCATTTAGATATAGACCTGGGGCTGTTACAACGATCGGAACACCTACATTAGCAGGTGCGTAGACGAACTTTTGTGATGCAGTACATATGCCCAAAAAAAACTTAGAATCCCTAGTGTTTGGAGTTCTTGTATACCGCAAATTTTTGTTTCAAAGAATGCAGACCTAAATAAGAATTAAAGGGAGATCAGTTTGGCGAAACCACGCTTTGAAACATTTAAATAACACAATGCAAAGTATTCCATTTTAATCATATATTTAAAATAAATTACGGTTTCAATAAATCAAAATAGAAAGGACAGCATGACAATGTCGGACACAAGGCACCATGCCTAATTATGGGTAGCAGGACGTTCCCAGTGATAAGTTATGACGGAAGTTTGTAGAATCATGTCTGGTGTTTGTTTTGTATCGATATCAGAGGCTGTCGTCTCCCCAAGCGTTTAAAAAGCTGACATGTCGTATCTAAATGCACCTATACATACATACATACATACATACATACATACATACATACATACATACATACATACATACATACATACATACACACATACATACATACGTACGTACGTGCGTGCGTACGTACATACATGCATACATACATATACATACAAACATGTAGGTAAGTAGGTGTACAATTTTATTGAACTGTATGTCAACGCCTGTCGTATATAATTATTTAACATCATTTAAAGATAGGTTTGGAAAAAAGGACTGTTCTCTTTCTACATTATTCAACTTTTACACTAAATACACGTCCCAAAAAAAGCAATACTTAAAAAAAACATTTATTACAACCAATTAAATGGCAAGCAGGAGCAAATAAATTTACCCCTGAACATAGAAAAATCAAAGAGATATACCTATGGGAAAGATGAATGTACCCCTTAACGTAAAAATATAAAATTGACATACCAAAGGGAAAATGAATGTACCTCTTAACATATAGATATAAAACAGATATACCCATTGGAAAGATGAATGGACCCGTTGACATACAGATATAAACTAGAAAAGAAGATTTGCTTCAAGGCAAATCTGTCTGTGTGCCTTCAAAAGTTGTAAATATTAAATGCTACAGATTTTATCCTATGGTACTTGGAATTATATTAAGCCCATGGCTGCATGCAAAATGAAAAGTCCAAATGACCTTAACCTTTGACCTTTACAGGTCACATGCAAATTGCAGTGTTACAAGACCCACAATTTAAACCCAAATTGAACCAAATCGGATGAAAATTGACCAAGGTATGGCAAGATGAAACTTTCAAAGGGCCAAATGACATTGACCTTTGCCCTTTTGAGGTTATAGGTTCTTATAAAAATGTGCAGTGTTGCAATACATACAATTTGAGTGCAAACACGATTAGAATTGGCTGGAAATCAGCCAAATTGTTACTGGATGAAACTTTCAAAGGACCAAGTGACCTTGACATTTGAACTTTAGAGGTCACATGTGTGTTTCGAAATATGCAGTTTACAATAGCTGCAATTTGAGCCCAACATGATCAAAATTGAACAAATATTGACCAAGTTATGACTAGAAGAAAGCCACCATAGAAAGTGGCCTTTGACCTTGAAATGACCTTTGACCTTGAGATGACCTCTGTCTGAAGTGAACCTTGATCTCAAAAATGACATTTTGGCCTAAAAATTGACCTTTGACCTTGACATGACCTTTGACCTTGACATGACCTTGACATTTGAGATGACCTCTACCTTGATATGATCGAACTACTATACACTCAGAACCACATCCACTATAGTACATAAGATATTGAAGATTTAAAACTTTAATTAGCCCTCATTTGCATAATTTTGAAAAGCATGACCTCTCTTTATAAAAAGGCCAGACTTCATCCATAGAAGTATAATTGTGCCAAGTTTGGAGTTTCTACGTGCAATACTTTTCAAATGAAATGTCGGACAAATTTGCCGGTAAAGAAAAGAAAGAAAGAAAGAAAGAAAGAAAGAAAGACGAAAGAAAGAAAGACGAAAGAAAGAAAGAAATAAAGAATTCCTAGAGAAACAGTATGTCTGTGTTGGCACATAGACATAAATAGTTATACCCATGGGAAAGATGAATGTACCCCTTGAGACATAGATGTAAAAGAGATATACACATGAAAAGGATGAGTGTACCTCTTAACACAAGAATGTACAAGAGGCATGCTACTGGGAAACATGGATGTACACCAAAGGTGCAGATATAGAATAGATATACTCATGGGAAAGACTACTATAAGCCGAGGGTCCTTTTGGGACGATCAATGTTTCCTTCTTCCAGAATTAAAATCGAAAATGAAATGTGTCAGGTCTCTTAGAAACCATGAATCAACGTTTGCTACCCATATTGTTATTCCTCGTTAGTGAGCATTCTTATGTTACCTGTCCCTGAACATTGATTGACACGTTAGGGTTCCCTGTTCCTAGAAGATTAAAGGCCTGTTTTCATTTCCCCCCGAAAACCATGTAAGAGGCACAGAAATTCATCAGGGCGCTTTGCCAAATCACTGGAGTTGCTTACCAGTCGTAATTTGTTCTTGCTGAAACTTAGGATGCTTCGAAGGCAAAAAAAAAATATATAAAAAATTAGAAAAGATGATCAGGTTAAAAGCAAATCTGTGTACCTCCAAAACTTGCATATAATAGGTACTAAAACTTTGCCTTGAACATAAACCTGTGAATTAAATTGGGAATAGCACCTCGTGTAACAATGGTTGCGAAGATATTCAACATTTAAACTTTTACAGTGTCCCCTAGCATTAGCATAAATTATTATTCTACAACTTTTGGTTGTGGTTCATTGGATGCACCTGCACCACAAGCCTATCAATTGAAGTTAGAGTTCCATCTGTACATACGCTAGTTTTGAAGATATTCAACAGTTAAACTTTCACGGTGCCCCTAATTAGCATAAATTCAAATTCTACAACTTTTGTTTGAGGTTCCTTTGATGATCCTACAGTGCAAACTTATAAACAGAAGTTGGAATGACACCTCTGCCTGTAATAATTTTGAAGATATTCAACATCTAAACTTTCGAAGTGCCCCTAATTATCATAAATTCAAATTCTATAACTTTTGTTTGAGGTTCTTTTGATGCACCTACAGCACAGACCTGTATATGGAAGTTGGAATGGCATCTTTATTGACAAGTTTTGAAGATATTCAAGATTTAAAGGTTCAAATGCCCTAATTTATAATTTTAATGTACCGAACCGTCTTTCCAAAGTGGTTCGACTTCATGGATGAGTCTATAGTCACACTAAGTTTGGAGTTTCTTAGTGTCAGACTGTCCGAGAAAATTGTCGGATAAAATTGCCAGTAAAGAAGAATCGTAAGAAAGAAAGAAAGCATGAAAGAAAGAAAGAAAGAAAGAAAGAAAGAAAGAAAGAAAGGAAGAAAAGAAGAAAGAAAGAGAGGGAATGTCTATGTTGGCACACAGATGAAAGATAATTATATTTGAAAACAGCGGGTTATCTTCCTGTTACCATATAAAGTGAGCGATAAGATAGGATGAGATAACTTCCTTTTGACAGGGTTACAAATATAAGCCGAGGCTAGTTTACATTTTGGCCCTGTGGGCTTTGTACAGTATATACAATGAATAAATAAGATACAAAATAATACGACAATTGAACATAAAAACAGAGGTAATATAAAAGCATACATCATGTCATGTATATTTGACATGGTGTGGCACGAAGGTTTGTTATATAAATTATTGTCGTTCGGAATTTGTGGATATATGTTTAATATTTTGAAAGATATGCACTTCAATTATTATGTTCAGATCAGGGTTATCAAACACAATTTAAACAGAGAAAGGAGTAAAGCAAGGCTGCGTTTTAAGTTTCAGATTGTTTAATCTATAGTTGAGTGATTTGCGATATATATTTGACCGGTCTGTGATCCCATTACTTTGTACAACGAAAACCTAAACCGTTTGTTGTATGCAGATGACTTATTTTGGTATCAGAATCTGAAACAGGATTGAAATAATGTTTGGAAAAATTGTCAGAGTATTGCATGAACTGGAAGCTAGGGTCCATAAATCCAAGGTAATGATATTTAACAAAACAGACCAATTGATTCATGGCAAACATCAATTGGTAACAAAGATCTTGAAGTAGTGAAAAATTATGTATAACTAGGGGTTGAAATTTAGGCGAACGGAAATTTGACAGGAGCAATAGAACATTTGTGTGACAAAGCAATCAAAGTATCGGAAACGCTAAAGAAAATTTTACGCAGTAATCAAGTGGATATACAACTGTTTCTGCACCTTTTCGAATAAAAACTATAGCTCCTATTTTTTCTTTATGAGTATGAAGTATGGGGTGCATAAATTATTCAACTAAATAAACTGCTACTACCAAATGATCGAAATGGCTATTTCAAAAATGATTTTGATAAATTGTATTTAAGCTCCTTAAAATGCGTTTTAGGTGTTAATGCAAAAGCTTGTGATACAACAGTAATAAGTGAAACCGGTCAGTATCCGTATTCCCGGACAATTGTTAGTCGAGTGTGCAAAATTTGTCATTGCACTGTAAATTCAGATTCAGAAACTTTATGATACGATACCTATCGATGTAATTTGGAGGTAATGGCTATCGACAATTTTATATGGTTATCCACAGTGAAAGAATCTTTGGACACAATTGGGCGTGGTGATATTTGGAATAATTGCGGTGCAGATTTCAATGTTATTCCTAGCAATGTCTTTTATAAACTATTCAAAGAGAAGTTTATTCAGCAATAGAAGTATGAGGTGGAAAGAATCTGTTGAGAACATACGCTAAACTTAAACACAATTTTGAACTTGAAAATATCTTTATATTAGGGATGGTTCAACATTTTAATCATTTTCGAATTAGTGCTTTCAGTACGCATGGGGGAGGGGTTAAAATGGACCTGTACACTTCTACAGATAATAGAAAATGATGATCATTTGTGACCCGATTTAAGTGGTATTTTGGTATTATTTCTTGGAAAATCATCATTTTAATTACTAAGTTGGGGGAATGGGGCATGAAATTTAATACATCATGTACTAATTCAAAGATGGTAAATAATGTTGAACTATCCCTTTTGTAAAAGGTTGCTGTAGGAAAAAGTGCAAGTCGACTAAGAATTACCGCTCATAACCTTCCCACCGATACAGGTAGACATAAACATCTTCACAAAATTTCTCTACAGCAACGAATATGCAATGAAAATACAGATATTGATGACAAATTCCGTTACATGCTCAAAAGTCTCTCATCGGCGTCTTAAAATGATAAATTCTATTTGTGAAATATTTGTTAATTTTCATTAAATGAATGAGGAAGAGAAATTTTTAATTTGGATGAGATGTGAAAATGTGGAAACACAATACGTATTTTCGGAACGTTTCAGGCTGCCTGTGTTGAAATTGATGGCGCAATCTAGTTTTATTTGTTATATCCAAACTGCTTGCTAAAAAGCCAAGGGATAAAGCCACAGGTCTTGACAACTTACAAGCAAGACTATTAAAGATAGCCTCCCACATCTGTCTCTGAGAGCTTGGCCTTTATTTTTAACAAATCTTTAGAACTTTTCCAAATGCATGGAAGATGGCTCGTATATCTGCAATCCATAAAAAAAGAACAAAAATAGATCCAAGTAATTACAAATCTGGATGAATTTTACCCATTGTTTCCAAACTCCTGGCACGCATAGTCCATAATCAAGTTTATGATTATCTGTCTATGCACAACATTCTAGTGCCTCATCAATTAGGCTTCAGACTTGAACATTCGACACAGACTTCAGTTCATAATTTCATTGAATTCGCGTTCTGTGAAATTGCGAGGGAAACTGTGTGGGACTAGTGGCTCTTGATCTGCGTAAAGCCTTTGACACTGTTGACCGTGTTATTCTCTGACAAACTCAAACACTATGGATTTAGGAATTCTGAGCTTGAATGGTTTAGGAGCTACCTCACCAATAGGAAACAGGCTTCATGTGTCAATGGTAATCTCTGTGATTCCAGGTTCATAACTACAGGTGTTCCCCAAGGCTCAAGTCTTGGACTGCTTCTCTTTTTACCGCTTCTCTTTTTACTTTATATGAATGACATTGGTGCTTGCTTCAAATATTCTTTCCTGAATCTATAAGCAGATGACACTCTTTTCTATAATTCCAGCCCAAATGTTGACACCATATCTCATGTCCTATCGGAAGACCTATCCCTAGTAGCTAAATGGCTTAAAACCAACAAGCTCAGCCTGCATCTGGACAAAACTAATAGTATGCTTATCAGCAATAAAGCCAAAAATTTTACTCTTGACCTGTCACACAGTGTGACTCTTGCAAGTACCTTGGAGTACAAATTGACTCCAGACTTAGATTCAGTGATCATTTTGATACAGTCTTAAATAAGGTGGAAAAGGTAATAAGTGTTTTCTCTAGGGCAGCCAGATACATACCACCGAACGCTAGAGTCACATTGTACAGCACACTCATACTGCCCCATATTGACTACTGTAGTACAGTCTGGAGCAATAGGATCCGAAAACAGGATCTGGTTAAACTTCAACAGATTCAAAACAGAGCAATGAGGATAATTCAATAGTGTACCCCCAGAACTCATATCACGGATATGCTGGACACCATCACATGGATGAGTATCAAGCAAAGATTCTTCTACAATCTCTGCATTTTAATGTGGAAGATCACCAAAAACAAAACTCCGATTACCTCACCACTCTCTTTACTCGTACCTCCTGTATCCATTCTTACAATACCCGATCAACTGATGCTGGCAATTTCTTTATCCAAAAGTCCCATCCAAACTCATTCTATACCACTGGTGCTAAAAGCTGGAATGCTCTCCCGAAGCATATTCGTGATACACAATCACTGTACAGTCTTAAGAAAAATGTGGTAAATTATGTTTTTAGCAACATTGAACCTTTTTAGGCACTCACTACTTCTATTATGCCAAGTATCTAAATGCTTTTATTGATTTATAAATTGTCTGAAATAGTTTTCAGTGCAATTGTACCATGTATCTCAATGTTTTTACTTTTGTTTTATAAACTGCTCTCTTTACTGTTTTAATATACACACACACACACACACACACACACACACACACACACACACACACATATATATATATATATACATATATATATATACATATATATATATATATATATTGTTATGACCCTCCGTGCCTCTACAGTATGTATTTTCTGAATATGGATTGCTAATAAAACTTGTAAACTTGTAAACTTACTTTTCTGTAATTTATGGTACAGGTGCCCTTCAACGCGTATTGACACCATTGTGTTTTGTATTATGTTGCATTGTACTGTATTGTACTGTATTGAATTGTATTATATGGTGTCACTTTCAGTTGCCCTTTGTATTGTAAACATTATATTGTGGTGTACTGTTTTGTGTATTTTTCTGCAAAAGGTCTAGTTTATTGTGAGTTACAGCGAAATAGGCCTAAAGGTCGTTCATTCATAGACAGGAGTAGGCTTGATACTTGACTGGGCGGTCACATCAAATGGGATAAGGAACAAATCAAGTGTTCCACTTCTTCACTTACCTGGTTTTGAAAGTCTTCAATGAGGGTGCCAAATGATCTGGTTCTCGTATTTTGTTTCACAAAGTTGGGCCTGAGTCGGAGACGCTTTTGCGGTACACAGTTATCTGGGGTTTAGTATGTGCAGTACTGAGTTACTTGTTGATAGTGATGTTCGTTTGGTAACCTCACTGATGTAAGTCAGTTTCTGACGTATGTGAGACGGACGTTTATCATGGAGAGCGTTGTATGTTAAGACACATTTATAAAACTTAACATATTGGAAGCAACCCAAGTGTAGGTGCACCAGGAAATAGCAGCAATGAATAGAGCAGTTCTGTGACCCAGGCCAGGACCTTAGAATGCAAGTTGTCTGTAATCCCGACATGGGAGCATCTCTAAACTCACCGTTTGAAAATGATTCGTTCTGTACTTGAATCATCACTGCTGCTATCTTGGTTCTCTTTACTTGAACCGTAATCACTGCAACTATCACTGTCGTGATCTAAGTGTATAATCAGCAGATCCATTTCTTCCGTCAGCCCCGTATTGTATTCCTATCCGCAATAAAATGCGGCACCTTGGCCAATATCTGACATTGAATTCGCACTGACAAACAGGGGTACGGAGCACCACATGTCCATATAGTGCCCGGCAATAACACCAGTGACATACAAGGCAGTATAGACTTGTCCCTCTTTATTATTTGACAAACTTCTGGTTTTGTGAATTTCGACTTATATGCAATAGGACACATTCATATTTATCTGCGATCCTGCTCACTTCCTGTATTAGCGGGGCAACAGACTGATGCTCCCACCATGATCACGGCAGATTTGTATTATATACTACATAAACATCCATAAATAACACCTTTTCAACCAAAAGAGAGCCCCATTTCTCATTATTTTAGGCATCCTTTATGTTTGAAATATATGTTAATACATTTTCTTAAGATTATTGTGTGTTTGTGTTGTTCATTTTGCTGAGAAAGTACTTTTGACCATGCTAAATACAGGAATCTGCCCTGATGCAGGTGGCTCCCTCTTTTGCTCAATAGGTGTTAGAGTAGGACCGCATTTAGATATGAATATATCCCATACTCTTTGACTGAAGCCATTCTTACATGACGGGCTTTCTGTGGCTCATATTGGGACACAGGCCTACACTTTGCTCTCTTCTCTTATGATAGTGAACTGCATTGTCCAGGATAATCACGCTCGGTACTTTCAATGCAGGGATAAGTTTGTTTTCAAGCCATTCCATGAAAGCTTTGGTATTCATTTACTCGCGTAACGTGCATCATTATGTTTGGCCACAAGTGCAAGGTCGCAGTTGGGCATAAGCCCTTACTTCCTTATTTCCTGCATGTAGTATAATTGATCGCTGTCCTTTACTAGCAGATATACTTGGCAATTTGGTAACATCATTACGAACACCATATTCTTTGCCAGAAAACACTCCACATTTCCGAAGAACAGCAATGTGTCACCCCGACAATGGTTTGATTTAGATGACAATCATGCGTTATTTGTATTGGCATTTTGAAAAACTGAAGGATCCATGCAAGAAACTACTCCACTGAGATTATATATATGTATATATATATATATATATATATATATATATATATATATATATATATATATATATATATATATATATATATATGTGTGTGTGTGTGTGTGTGTGTGTGTGTGCGTGTGTGTGTGCATGTGTGGGTGTGGGTGGGTGGGTGTGTGGTGTGCAAAGAATTCTCGGTACATTAAAGTAAATTGCACAATAAATTTTGGTTTTCATGAATTTTGGTGATTTTTTACTCCGAAACATTCTTACCTCATTCACGCGTTTGTTCGTCAATCAATATTGAAAAAAGGAATATTCTTGTGCGTTCTTGTTTACAAATTCATGTCTCGTTGGCAATAATGTGCTTTAGTTTATACTATGTGCCATTTAAATTATGATACCGTAAACATTGGGTCCATGAAAACGAATAATTAATTCATTTGGGCTGATACAGCCTATGTCAAAATTTTACAGAGGAACGTGTGCAATATGCACAATAGTACTTTCATATGTATATAGGTTAGACAGGGACAGGTTAGCTAATGGATAGTAAAGAGTTCGGACTGCGGAATAGGGTAATGACAACTAGGAATGACAACTAGGAAGTGATTCCGGACAAAAAGACACAAATACAAAGGTGACTAACGAATGAATGAATGAATGAATGAATGAATGAATGAATGAATGAATGAATGAACGAAAGACCAAAAAACGTACGAATGAATGATCGAATGAAAAAAGGCAGATGGATAAATATGAAATCACAGACACCACGTAGCAGCATTACACTCGCTTTAACATTTCTCCCCAAGAAGCCACCAGGGATTGACTTGGTATCGGCCGAGGCTCAAGAACAACGCCTTCCCAGCTGGCACGCTACAATGAGAACATCAACAGGCAAAACTTAACCTACTCTGGGTCATTGTTGAACTGTTGTGGCTAGCAGGTGGATAACCAGTACGGAGACTCAATTTTGTTCTCCATAGCATTCTCTCACTCTTCATTTATTTTCTTCCCTGGGTAGATTTAGGGCATCGAGTGTTTTGTTGCTAGTTCGAGGTTTGTGGTGGGCAGCAGTTCTTCCCCACCCCCTCCACCCGACAGTCGCAAACAGCAACTCCCTTGTGGTACTTGACACGGTGGGTATTGGTGAAGCAGAGGTCAGAAAGTTAGCTGAAGTGGTATTAGAATGTGAGGACTGCATTAAATATCACAATAAGTTCCTCCCACGTCCTTGGCATCTACGGTGCTCTAGGGAAACCTTGCCCGAGCTTTGGGACATGTGTTACGCTGGTAGATATGATCTGACATCAAATTTAACCCATTCCACCGTAACGACGCTTTTTCCCGCTAAAATCTAAATGTCGTCTGCTAATTGTATTTTACTAATTTAGGGATTATTTTTTCGAAATTTTGGATGAAACTTGCATGCAAGATCATTCCAAATTATATGCCCATGGCCAATAGCTTTCCTTGGCGCTCTCTTGGCGCAATGCGCCCAAAGCGAGCCAAGAAAAGCTGTTGACTCGGTCTTCTATCAGGGTGGAATGAGTTAACACATTTTGAAAACGACAAGAGGCAGACGACAGCTGAATCCGTCATCGCGCAACATTCTGAGCCAAAGTTACGCGTATTTTTACAAAAGAACCATAACCACAACTCTGTTTTAAAAATTAACCTTGGAACCTTTCAATAATAAATTAATCAAAATACAGGCTTTGTATCTGTAAGGCGTCCCAAGGCTTCATTCCACAAAGTTATTTTTTTTACCCGAAACATAATATCTCCAACTCCTTCACATTGTGATGAAAGCTGGTAATTGTTTCTTCCGGGATTGCATTATGCACCTTGTGCTCTGCTCTTTTTTAAATTAATACCCACAGGAAAAAGTATATAAACACAAGCCCACTATGATATAAAAATAACCGTTTGTATTGTTTTTCAATGTGCTAAACTGTGACCGCTTTTATTGCAAATGCGAGGGAGGAAAAAGAAGAGATTGTCATAATGCGTTTTTTTTTCTGGGAGTATTGTCATTTTTTTTCGGAGGCTACACCCACTTAGAAGCACTTGTTCACATGTCAGGGCGGTTAAAGTCTCTCAAATGACTGCCACCTCTGATGCAACAATCAACTTGAACAATGCACCCGCCAACACAAACAACGGAAATCGAATTTCATAAAGGTCGAGTGGCAAGATACTATTTCTGATTTAGGATGTGCTTTTGTTCGGTAAATATTGTTGAAAGAAACAAAACAATTCACTGTACGCTCTAACAAACTATGTCACGTTAGCTATCTGAATGAATGTGAGGTTTTTATGAGCATGGCCCGGCTGGTCTGAAAAGGTAGGGAATGTGAATCTGCACGCGGATGAACGAAGATGAAAGATGAAGGCATAAAAAGAAGGGGAAAAAGGAAAATAGAAACCACGATAATAAGCCAATCTCATCTAGCTAAATATTAGGCAAAAAGGTGGGACGACGTTTGTTAATTAACAATCTCATTCAATATATTTATGATGAAATATGGAATGCATTTTCTCGTTTAATATATTCAGACCAAAGTGTGGGATGACTTTTCTCATTTAACACGTTTTGGCTAAAAGGTGGTTATCATTGTTCATAACCAACTTCCTCTGACACAGATATACTTTTTCGTTTATTGTCCAGTCACAAAATTGCTTTGAATAAAGGTTTCCCAGGTCATCCACTGGAGCAATGTAATCCAATTTGCTAGCTGTCTATGGCGCCATCGAGGGCGGAAGCCAGATAGAGGGATAAAAGGTAAAAGTTAATATAACGAGGCTGACGTAAAATAACACTCAGCGTCAGATTACTATCTTCGGAATTTTTATTGTCTTGAGATCATGATGTATTCTCATATCTATCTATCTATCTATCTATCTATCTATCTATCTATCTATCTATCTATCTATCTATCTATCTATCTATCTATCTATCTATCTATCTATCTATCTGTCTGTCTGTCTGTCTGTCTGTCTGTCTGTCTGTCTGTCTGTCTGTCTGTCTGTCTGTCTGTCTGTCCGTCCGTCCGTCCGTCTATCTGTCTATCTATCTATCTATCTATCTCTATTAACAAGAGAAACACATTTTGTCTTGTTTGATACAAGGCTAGTGGGTATTTCCTTGTTGATCAAAACGGGATAGAACAGTCTCGCAGCTAACATGAATTTGTCCTATTATATATGCGTCTCATTAGGATACCATGTGCCTGGTTTAGATATTCCTTACGCATGGTCTTCACTCCTGGCGCCGGACCTTCAGTGAGAAAACTTGTCAAAACGGTTTAGTTCTTCATTGAGACCAGCAAAAGCATACATGTATTGAGAGCACATGGAGACAAAATTGACCATTTTTAGCTTTGTGAGCGGGCTTGTAATCTGCGTCATATTGTGGTGCCCTTGAAATAATGATCCTCTGATTCCTTTGTGGACCAGGTCTGGCTTGCTATGATTGCCTGAAATGTTACCTATTTTCTGGAATTGATAAAATGAACACATATCTGTACGTGGATCAGTTAAAATTGAGATAGAGATAGAGAGAGAGAGAGAGAGAGAGAGAGAGAGAGAGAGAGAGAGAGAGAGAGAGAGAGAGAGAGAGAGAGAGAGAGAGAGAGAGAGAGAGAGAGAGAGAGAGAGAGAGAGAGTGAGAGAGAGAGAGAATCTAATGTAGGAATAGAATTATCCAATTTCTTTTGGGGATTAGAAGGAATTTCGCTGCCAAGGGGCTAATCAGATGTTTATTACATGCATCGGCTAGGACAGTGAGTATACCATTTCTAACATCTGACGTAAAGAGAACTACGTAATCAACTATTAGAACCGCCCTGTTTCAAACTACATTTATCCATTTGTACCACTTTGTATTTTATATTGATACCACTTCTCTATTTAAACTAATTTCCCCCATCTTACAGACAAACGTACACCAATCGCGGTGCGGCGCTGGAAATTTTGAAGACTTCAAATTTGCTATATCGACGAAGTTTAAGCTGTCATTCAGTGACATGCTCCGACATTTTAATCTTGTGATAAAATAAAACAACTCCAAAGAACAACTACCTTCATAAGGCATTGCAGTCCAGTAATTCTTTTATCCATGGATAATTTTCGAGAGATAATCCCTGCTATACCGTTTGTAATAGTTTTTAGATAACCTAGATGTAATGGCAGCAATTTCCGTTAAGAACCAAACCTCTCCACAGTACAAAGACGAAGGGAGAATTTTTATATCAGTAAGTAAGGGCTTCAGAATCAATTGAAGCCAGGACTTCAGCTCTTTCATATCTTGATGTTTGTTTAAACAGAGCTAAATGTGGGAAATTAATACATTCAATAATTTCATTTGTCCATTAAAAAAAACTGATTTTATCCGTCGAAATGACACAAAAATGATAAGAACTCAGTGGTTCTATGAAAAATTGTACCTGTTTCCCTGTTAATAAGGGTCAAAGTGGCAGCTTGAAACGTGCTTTGATGCTTCAATAAAATTTGCAGTCTAATTACATTTGAACGGATCTAAACCAAATGAGATATCCAAATGAAGGTGAGAGTTCGTTGTGGGCCCTGTTAGGTGCCATGAGGACCAGGGGGTCAAATTGTTCAGTTGATTACTATGTTAAGTTGGATAGGTTTTCAATATTTTTTATTAGTTGTTTGGAGACTAAAGCTTCCAAATTTTCATCCATGATAGATACATGAAAGCGTTTTCACCAGCACAGGAGAAAATGTCAAAATGATACAATTTTCCAGGTTGGTTGTACCTAAGTTTATGATTAATTCATCAACAACCCACAACATTCTTTTAAATTCACATTTACCCCCCCCCCCCCGCCCCGACATTGACCTCCTGTGTGTTATTTTAACACGGAAGCTGTTACAGATTTTAAATCTTGAATTCAAAGTCGACAAGGAAGTTTTTCGTTCATTTCCTGGACTTTAAATTCAAGAAATGTAAATTATTTAATTCTGAATATGTATGTACATGTATATATTTCATACCAAATAATCTAAAATGGGGAAATTTATATTTTGCGGAAACTTTCCAATTGATTGTTTCTTAATTATCAGAATGGTTTTAATCTGGCACCTTACAACTTTTTAATTTTTATATCATATTATTAACTCTTTCAGTTCCAAGTTTTGCATTGAGTCAACCGCTTTCCTCAGCGTGATTCCGGCGCATTGCACCCAAAGCTAGCGAAGGAAAGCTACTGACCCAGACCATTATATTCTCTGCAACAATGGGCATTCTGGTACTTAAATGAAGCGTCATTTCACCAGGAATATGGATCTAGCATCCTTTATTATAATTCAGAGCAGCTCATTTTCAGTAGTTCTACTTTGGAAGAAGTTGGCATTGAAAGAGTTAATATGAAAGGTTTCAGTACTATTTTCGTATTAAGAAACTAATGCAACTTAATCAATATAATAAGCAAAACGAAACAACAACAACAACAACAACAACAACAACAACAACAACAACAACAACAACAAAGAAATTCCGAAACAAAAGTGAAGAAATATATATCAGGAATCTTTGCTAGATATGATAAAATCTGGACAGAAGTAGTTCTAATGTGAAGAAGCATTGTTCTGGTAGCATGAAGTACAACACCGAAAATTATGTTGAAATGAACAGTAATTTTGTCTCTGATTATTAAATTACGACCACATTTGCAGCAAGAATGGTGATATATAGATAGACAGACAGACAGACAGACAGATATATAGATAGATAAATAGATACTAGATAGATAGATAGATAGATAGATAGATAGATAGATAGATAGATAGATAGACAGACAGACAGACAGACAGACAGACAGACAGACAGACAGACAGACAGACAGACAGACAGACAGATAGATAGATAGATAGATAGATAGATAGATAGATAGATAGATAGATAGATAGATAGATAGATAGATAGATAGAGTCTTTGCCCGGTGTCACAAAAAAACGCATAACAATTGTATGCACACGTACTGTTTGTTTACAGCAAGAAAAGGAAGAACGCCTGATTCATCATGCGGGCGCTGATGCTAACAACATGGATCGTCCTTTTTGGCAACATGACAGGCTTCTCTGGTCAGTTTTTTTTTCTATCAAAAGCTTTATCAGCTTTACATATCTTCAATTTCGCACAGGTTTCACTTTCGACATGTTTCTAGTTTACTTGGATAGTGTCACTGAGGTGGCAGTGGCAGTATCCTAACTATACTATATATAGTACAATGAAAACTCATCATAATGACACCATCTGTTCCCTTAGAAATGTCAGATGAGTGAACGAAACAACAAAGAAAATGAACTTTTGCCATTCAAACTTTTGTCATTATAATGAATAAATCGGATATCTGAGTGTCATTATAATGTGGTTCACTGTATATGTAAAACATACTGACCACGGCAGGGCAAGGAGTGAAGGGTTCACTTATCTCCGTGGCAACGAGAACACAAATCCCTCAGTTCAAGTCATTGTTAACAACATCTTCCAAACAACTTTCGTAAAGACTCAAATAACCACTTTTATGCAGACAAACCCGGTTATAACGACATGGAAACATCCGACATATTCACTTTACGACACTAGCCTTAAAGTACTTAAAGTCAAACTCCTTTCCTATTTTACTCATTTATCTAATATATTCAGATATCTGGCACATTTTGCAGGGAATGGATGGTGTCAATATAACGAGGTCTCATTGTAATTTCAACACTATTCCTGGGGTGCATAAAGCACAGAGCTTAATTCATAATCCATTCCTTCATGAGAGTTCCCTTGCGCCAAATTTAACGAAATTTCTTAAGGATGCTGGACGAAAGATACAGCGCATTTTAGCAGATATTCCGTCACACGATATGATGCAGTTATATTTTAGGACACTGCAATAAAGTGCCTTTTGGTTCAAATATTGACACTACAACCTTAAGAGTGAAAATTGTTATAAAAAATCATCAAGACGAAACATTGTGATATATATTTATACCATGCGCAGGACAAATATTGTGTTTCAATCCTTAGCCACAGGAAAAAATATAAAACGAGGATTAACAATATATTGTATGTTCTGAGGGACACGGACAAAAGTTCACAAAATGAAGTATATTCGGAAACCAACAACTAGATATCCCTCACAAAAATATCTTTTTCATTACATATGACCCTCTATCAAATAAGAGAGGACTTCCGGTTCAACAATATGTTATACATGTACATGTATATAGGCCTAATTATAATTAATTAAAACATCGACTTGGTTTGTTTGATTACTCGCTGCGTATAGTGAAGCTATAAGAATAATTTTCTATAACTTTTGTGTTTCACAGCATCTGTATATGTGCCCGGATTGCGTGTTGTCCTTGAACACTACAATTCACTTGTGCGCGCGAACGTATCAGCAGATGCATTGTACTTGAACCAGCAGAACAAGAACCACGGATTTACAGGTATACTTTTCCGATGCAAGCCACGTAAATCTGTTTCTGTAAATAATGTAACTTGAGACACACAGCTGTATCATATTTTGGAGATTTTGCTGCGTGCGCATCTTCAAAAGAATATCTCATGATTTTCATAAGGAAAAGATGACTGTCGTGGATGCACAACATTTGCAAAATGCAACTTTAATCTGTTCATAATTTATATCGGTTCGGTCTCAAAATCTCAATGAATAGTAAAAACAACTTTTATCTGAGAACTATAGGGTCATCAGATTTGCGAAATTAGCAGTAAGGTCAACATCACCTCTGATGCCTAAATTTACATCTGAATGATCATGAAATTGTTAACGATGTCAGTCAGTTTTGTGCCGTCAGGGAATACTCTATGACTTGTACTTGTTGATCTGGAACGTTGGATTTGACATTCATCTATCGTTGTTGAACACTACTGCGGGTAGCCGTTTACAGTTTACCTTATGAAACACCGTATATTTTTTCATATGTAAGGATTGATTCGATATTTGCTTGATGTACCCTTCAGGGCTAACAACATGTAAATTATACTAATGCTACTTCCAGTTAGTTTTAACAAAGCCGGAGATGTACTTCTGAAAGTATGCTACTTTTTAAATGTCCGCAACGCAAGAACAAATCCTGCAGAAATGCAATAATAAAGATGCACTACTTTTTAGAGGTATCCTATTAAATAGTTCAGAAAATATTACCCACATTCATAAATTTTAACACAACAACGAAAGCAAAAGGCAGAGATTCAAGAATTTCCAAAACATCAACTTTTAGCTTTAAATACCAATGTGAAGACAATTATTTCACTCCTGAATTGAGACAGGCAGTCACCCAGACAACTGGTGGTTTTAAACCGGTCCTCCCAACACATGAAATTCTCTTCATTAACTACAAACTTTAGTTACTTCAAAATATATGGGCCTAACCACTTAAAGCCTCAAATTTATCACTTGTGCAAAAGAGACATGGTAGGCCTGCCATTTCTGTTGTTCCTGACTTGTCAGTCTGCAGAGCTAACAGTGCACAACTGGAATTGTACAGACTTTTAGAGATATTTTTCAAAATACGATACATTTTACGATGTGCTACTAAAACTTTGGTATTTTTCACGAAGATACATGTACCAGCAAACTGCATTGCTTAAAGTGTGCTACTCGTCAAAAGTGCATAAATGAAAGCGTACTATTTTAGAAATGTACTGTTCTAAAAGTGTGTCACTTTTCAGAATTATAGTGCTTTAGTCGAAATACTTAAAACGAACAGCTCTGAATCATAAGGGTGTCAGATTCATGTTTTTAGTAAAACTACCTTTCATTCAGGGATCAGCATGCGTGTAGTTGCATGGGACATATTAGTCCAGGTCAACAGTCTCCTTGTGCGCACTTTGGGCATAATGTGTCCAAAGCACCGAGGAAAGCTGTTGACTGAGTCCAAAATGTGGCGCTGAAAAAAGTTCAATCTTTCAATGGCAATCACGTCTAAAGTCGATCTACTATAGTCGAACTTGTCTGAATTTTCATTAGGATCTCAGATTCGTATTCCTCGTAAAGATACCTTTCATTCAAGTACTAGCATGCCTCTAATTCCAGCGAAAATATCCCCGGACACCACTTTTCTCCGCCCCCATTGGGCGCAATGCGCCCAATGCGGGCCGAGAAAAGCTGCTGACTCAGTTCAAAATTTGGCACTGAAAGTGTTAAGATCACAACTTCTGTCAGCCAAAAAGGTCACATTCAGCAGGCGGTCTTTCATTTCAGGTAAAGTTATGAAAAATAAGTTTTCTCAGAACTGTGTTCAAACAGGCCAAGTGGTCTCAAAGCAGTGAGCTTAAACTGCTAGTATTACCTATACATTTAAAGAATAGTTACGTACTTGCAGGTTATGGTGCGGGTCGCCCGGGCAGTGCAACAAATACCCACAGCTGCGATCATATTCGAGCTGTTCCGTCTCAGCTTCGTTCAGCCCAGCATATGTATCCCAGTGGTCTGGGAAATTTCTATCAGAAGTACACTGAGGCTTATGGGATACCTGTTCTTGGTAATGTTTTACACCTAGGCCTACTTTAGAATATGATTGTATGGTCTAATCATGTAAAGGTGCAAAAACAGGTAAAGGACTGTAGCGGACTCAGTGTAGCACTGGGGTCTATATCATCAGTTCATTTTACAACGTTGGCGAGTTTCATGAGATGGTTTTCAGCAAGTGTGGTACACTGTAGCGATTGTTTTTGAAAATAAATCTTCTGATTTCTAGGGTTGTTTCAAGACTTTTTCAGAGAGGTAGAATCTCATGTTCAAGCTTTGAGAAAATATGCTATGTGCCTCCAAAGTTGATTTGAGTAGAAATGTGTTTTCATCTCGGGACTTTTTTTGAAGTTCTCTGCTTGAGATTGAAGTTAAATGCGCTACCGGTACTTTAAGCCGTGTTTTATGAGCTTTGGCAAGTGTGGCTGGCCTCAAATACGTGCATACATACACACACATACATACATACATACATGCATACATACATGCATACATACATACATACATGCATACATACATACATACATACATACATACATACATACATACATACATACATTATGTTGACTCAAATTTTGTTGCAAACTCGAATTCTTACAGCCAAATGTGCATAACAAATTGTAGCACAATTAAAGTAGATAACTGAGCTTGTCTGATACGGGCTTGTTGTTAGGCCCTATGTCACATTGATGTATGTCGGCCTGATCTCGGTGAGTTCGTGGACTTTCGCGCAATGTTATTATGTTTTTGCGAATTTTATCAAGGCTTGTATCTACTAGCGCTCAAAAAATTGCGATGTGGTGCCATTGCAGAGAATCTTCATATATTCTTAACTTAGAAAGGGCTATTATATATAACTTTGTTTGTTTATTTTCAGAAGCAAGGCAAAACTCTTTTGCTAAGGGTTACTTTGGTGAACTTATGTGTTATTTGTTGTACTAAATTTAGTACACATATATACACAATAATCAATCTCCATTAATCAAAAGCATGAACATACAAACTGTAACAATAGCAAACAGCAAATTTAGTCTCCAACGATATTTTTCACAGCACCTCAACTCTGAATCTTTACAGGCCTTTTATTGTAATTCAGGACACTCTGTATACATTGTATGCCTGTCAACTCTTCCGATTTTGAAGGGAGTTTCCAATTTGGAGACCCCAAAAGTTGTTCAAATTACGTGATTCTGAGGTTAAATGGCCCGTTTTCTTTGCTTCATGCACCCTTTACCTGGATCTCCCGATTCAAAACATTTTGGTTGTTGACACGTGTGTGTTGTATTTCCAGGTTCCAATGCACTTTCAGACAGTGCACTGCAGAGGGTTTGTTATACAGTACGATTCCTATTAGCCGATATCTACGCCGTACGCAATTCGTACTACAAGATGTACGGTCGGTTCGCCCTGATGGGTGTCAATGAGGTTACCGTTGACATCCCTGAGCACACTTCCTTGGGAACTTGGTGGAACCAGAGGGCCCGGGGACTAGGGGCTACAAAATCCCGTCCTGTGGCAACAGGGGGAGAAGAAAACGCATTGTGCCTTAACAAGGACCGGTACAGGAGTGAGGATATTTTACTGCACGAGTTTGCTCATGGTGTTCACCTTCTCGGAGCGTCTTACGCGCTGGCCAACTTTGATACGAGGCTGAAATCTCTGTATAACTCCGCAAAAGCAGCCGGAAAATGGGCTAACACTTACTCCATGAGTACCGATCAGGAGTACTTTGTAAGTCGGAAGCAAAGTTTCCGTCATTCTACAAATGTGTCTTCCAATGTCCAATCATTAAAACATTAAATCCTGCTACGCTCAGATCGCCTGCAAGCGCGCCGAAAAAATTGTCGTCTGTTCGCTTTAATTTTTCATCACTAGAAAATATTTTGTGTGAGAATAGGAGGTACTCATATTAACTGGGATCTGGTGCTTCCACCTAGGCTACAGCAAGGAACTTGACAAGAAGGAGGGCAGATTCATGTTTTAAGCAAGGCCAAATGAGCTACTGGTATGAAGTAACAACTTAAGTGAGCATCAAGCTGAAGAAAAGTCATTCGCTATGTTTTAAACATAGAAAATATCTTTTGTCTTGCAGAAATAGTGTTATTTCTGGATGGTTAAGTAACTTTACTGGTACAAGTGCCCTGTTCATGGTGGAGGCATAGATCGCTGCCTGGAAACGGAGAGTGCCAGAACAGGTCGGCAGTTCATGTAGTTAAATATGAATACCTCCAATTATCCATTGCACTTATCGTTACAGCATGCCCCAGGTCAACAACTTTGCTCAGAGAGCGCCACGTCAAGAGAATCTGTTGACTCATTATTATTCTACGCAGGAAAGGGTCAACATCAGGCCCTGCTGCTTAGTTTCCTTTGAAAACATTTTAACCAGAACACGTGCCTTATTACCTTATGCAATCACGAAAAACTTGATAGATTTTAAATAAAACAAAACACAAGAAAGAAAAGCTGGCTAAACGCCTCTGATAGCACGCGGTCGCTGATAACAGGCCTCCCATACTCATCCATGTTTCCATTTTGGCGATCTTCATTTATGAAAATAAATTAATCTGTATTGAGCAGATGAGTTCTTAATCAGTAGGCAATGACCACAGAAAATAGATCAGAGACAATAATGTCACATATGATGCATAAATTCATCATTGTTCCACGAGTCGTATTTAATGTTGCCTGGGAACACGCTGCTATCTCGAGGATTCTGTAACAAACTATTGGTCTGGACCAAGGGTAGGGATCACGAAAGAACTTTTTGGACCGTCACTGTTACTTCCATTCTTCTAGGTGCAATGTTCATCACAATGACACAAACAAGAAAGAAAAAAAGAAAGAAGGAAACAAAGAAACAAGCAAACAAACAAACAAAATTATGCCTCGATCTAGGCTATCTCTAGAGCTCAACATCATGCCAATCTGTTGGTAGCTTCTCGGGTCATTTTAAAAACAAACAAACAAAATCCAAAAGCAAACCAAAAACAAAGACCACAAAGTATGTACCCTACCCATGACAGGAGGCTCAAACAGGTAAACAAGCACATAAACAAATGAACAAACACGAATGGATAAAAGGGAGATACTGAGTCATTTGGTAAATGTAGTGCCCGGAAATTTATTGCCTGTCTATGAACTTTATTTTGCATGCCAACATCGCGCCAAAGCACCTTTTTGCTTGGCAGGGCATGCTTTTCCTTGTTGTGGGTGACTATTAAAAGTAAACCATTGCATCCCGGCATTTCGTTAGTATGTCCAATTTGCTGGTGTGTGGACAACTGATAAAATCAATTCCTGCGTACTAGTATCTGCTAGCACTTCCGCGTTTTTACTTCACGAGAGACAATAATGACCTGTCCAGAATATGTCCTAGTGATCGTGAAGAAGCGCGAAATCACGCATAGCGATCCTGGTGATAGAAACATACAATTAATATACCAGACATTTCGTAATAGAGCTGTTGTGTGTGGTTTTTGATTTGCACGTTATTTCAAAGGTTTGCATTAATTCCTAATGGTATGTATGTATGTATGTATATATGTATGTATGTATGTATGTATGTATGTATGTATGTATGTATGTATGTATGTGGATCTGTGTATAAATTACTCATATGTTCCTTGATTGCAGGCAGAAGGCGTACAAAGCTACTATGGTGTCAACGCCCACTCGGACACTCCTAATGGCGTACACGGCCCCATCAGTACACGGGAGAAACTACGATCTTATGATCCACCTCTTTATAACTTAATCAGGGAAGTATTTCCGTGTGACAACACATACATTAAGCGCTGTCAGAAAGACCGAAGTGAGTCAATCCACTTTTTTTGGTTTTAGGGCTTGTTTAAGACGTAAATTGCAACATGCATGGCTTCATATTTTAATACCTCCTCGCACTCAGTGCCTAGAACGCGATAAAAGAAATAAATAAATAAATAAATAAATAAATAAATAAATAAATAAATAAATAAATAAATAAATAAATAAATAAATAAATAAATAAATAAATAAATAAATAAATAAATAAATAAATAAATAAATAAATAAATAAATAAATAAATAAATAAATAAATAAATAAATAAATAAATAAATAAATAAATGAATAAATAAAAGCAAGTGGTTAGTGACATAGTAGCAGGTCTCCTTTTCAAAGTTTGTTTCAGACAGTTTGCAAAAAAGCTCAAAAAACGGCCAGTTACATATGTTAAAACGATACATATTAAGACTTTGATTAGTTGTACATCCTCCGAGGTGGAGGCCATTGATCTCGTCTCTGGAATTGAATTCGTCTGTCGATAGCAAACGCAATTTTACACAAAACATCAAGCTCTTCATGATACCCCACTCGAACCACGCGGAAGCATACATTGGGTGCAGCTGAAAGCTTTATATATAAACCCTTATTTTCTACCCTAAAACTTTTTTCTCATCTACTTTTCAGCAGCAGAGATGAGCCAGAACTTAAGGATTAACTGCAATGGTGGTGGTGGTGGGACCAGTGTGGGAGGAGGGTCCACAGGCGGCGGGAGTGGTGGCGGCACAAAGAACAGTAAGAGAAACAACAATAGTTGGTAACGGACTAAATGCAACTTCAATACATTGGTTACACGAAGTCTCTATTTATTATGTCTGTGTGCCAACACAGACATATTGTTTTTCTAGGAATTGTTTCTTTCCTTCTTTCTTTCTTTCTTTCTTTCTTTCTTATTTACAGGCAAATTTGTCCGACATTTCATTTGAAAAGTATTACACGTAAAAAACCCAAACTTGGCATGATTATACTTGCATACATGAAGTCTTGAGTTTTTGTAAAGAGGCTCAACGGTTTTGAAAATTATGCACATTAGGGCCACTTGAAAATTTAAATCTTGAATATCTTCAAAACTATAATAGGTACAGTTAGCCAATCCAACTTCAATTAATATGCTTGTAACACTGCACATTTTTGTAATTTACATGTCACCTCTAAAAGTCAAAGGTCAAGGTCATTTGGACCTTTGAAATTTTCATCCAGTCATAACTCGGTCGATTTTTATCCAATTTTGATCACGTTGGGCTCAAATTGTAGCTATTGTAACACTGCATATTTTTTTAATTTAGATGTCACCTCTAAAGGTCAAAGATATAGGTCAGTTAGACCTTTGAAATTTTCATCTAGCCATAACTCAGTCGATTTTTATCCAATTCTGATCATGTTGAACTCAAATCGTAGCTATTTTAACACTGCACATTTTTGTAGTTTACATGTCACCTCTGAAGGTCAAAGGTCAAGGTCATTTTGACCTTTGAAACTTTTATCTAGCCATAACTCGGGCAATTTTTATCCAAGTTTGATCACGTTGGGCTCAAATTGTAGCTATTGTAACACTGCACATTTTTTTGTAATTTACATGTGACATCTAAAGGTCAAAGATATAGGTCATTTGGACCTTTGAAATTTTCATCTAGCCATAACTTGACGAAATTTTATCCAATTTTGATCATGTTGGGCTCAAATTGTACCTATTCTAACACTTCACATTTTTGTAATGTACATGTGACCTCTAAATGCCAAAGATCTAGGTCATTTGGACCTTTGAAATTTTATTTAGCCATAACTCGTTCAATATTTATCCAATTTTGATCATTTTGGGCTCAAATTGTAGCTATTGTCACACTGCACTTTTTTGTTATTACATATGACCTCTGAAGGTCAAAAGTCAATGTCATTTGGCCCTTTGAAAGTTTGATCCAGTCATAACTTAGCCAATTTCCATTCAATCTTAATCATGTTACACTCAAATCTTAGGTATAACAACATTGCACATTTTTGTTAGAACCTGTAATCTCTAAAGGGCAAAGTTCAAGGTCATCTGGCCCATTGAGAGTTTCATCATGCCATAACTTGGTCAATTTTCCTCTGATTTGTTTCATGTTGGGCTTAAGTTGTGGGTATTGTAACACTGTACATTTTTGCAACTTACATGTGACCTGTAAAGGTCGAAGGTCAAGGTAATTTGGACTTTGAAATTTTCATCCAGCCATAAGTTTAACTTGAATGTGAAGTACCAAAGGACAAAAGATGTAGCCCTTAATAAATACAATTTTTGAAGGCACACAGACAGATTTGCTTTGAAGCGAATATTCCTTTCTAGTTTTACATGCAATTGTTGCGATTCACGTTTTTTGATTTTTTTTCCGTTGTAGGAAGAGTAAAATTTTGAAGTCTTAAAAACTTTAACTCTTCATAAAAGAAATATTCGAATTTGAATTATTAGCTACAGAAAAGGTTTTAGACTGATACGAGCTTTTTAAAGTTTCAGCCACTGTCATTATGTACATTTTGTTAGTATTTTGACGTATAACTCTGCACACGCACCTCTACTAATTCACTGAGCAGTTTCACCTAGTCTTTCCTTTTCTATAACTTTGAATAAGACAAGTGACATTTGTGCAAACCGACATCATTATTATCAGAGCAAGCATCATCATTTTCGTCACTATCATATTGTTATCATTTTTTTTAAACTTTATCATTTGTTTCGCGTTCATCTCAATCCAGACTGCAAGGACGTGGCTGCTAAATGTTCCTCCTGGGCCGCTGATGGCTGGTGTACGAGATGTTCTGCATACATGAACACCAACTGTATGAAGAGCTGCAACAAGTGTAGTACCACTGGGGGAGGAAACACAAGTATGCGCTGCAGTTATATATATATATATATATATATATATATATATATATATATATATATATATATATATATATATATATATATATATGCGTGTGTGTATATAATTATGTATGTATGTATGTATGTATGTATGTATGTATAGTTTCACTCAAGATTTTGACTTCAACCTAAAGGTGAAGATAAACTTTCAAGTTCAAATCCCCTCGACTTGAGTGGGTCACAAAGACTGAAAAATATGCATCGTTAAGAGATCCGAGAAAAACATACGCTCTTCAAATACAAAGGAATTGCGTCCAGATGGGGGACATATGAACATACACCGGTTTTTGACGCCAAAATGCGCCCTCAGAAGGTCAAGCGCCAATTTTGAAATTATGAATAATTATATCAATTTCAGAGTTCACCGCGTTCCTTTTGCACAGGGCACTGGTACAGTTTTGGCGAATCTAATTCTTTGTTTTACCAAAATGATCGACAGGAATAGCAAATCGTCAATGGCAAGCTGTAGTTTTCATTTGACCACATGTTTAGCGAAATTGCTTTCAAAGGTGAAACTGATATGACCATCGATGAAGCCCATACTTTTTTCTGATTAACCAGGTCTCATATCCCCTTTTTATTGGTACATCATACTGTTTTGCCGACCAAAATTTAATTGCAATATAACGCCATTTTTTCTAAAACTGTAAGATGTGGTGCTGTTAGACTTTCGTGTGCGATTCACGACACTGATAACAATTCCACCATCAAATTCTCAATTCAAAATGCCAGCTATTCAAACGCCTCCATGTCTTGTCTAAACTCGACGAGTCCAGCGATGTGAATGGTCCAGAGCAAATATCTTTTCTCGGCACACTCTGGACATGAGGGGAGCGCACCAACAAAACTTGTTGACTCAGTCTAGAAACTGAGTGACCAGAATGAGTTAAACCACAAAAGGAAACCGCTGTTTGTTTCATCCTTCCCGCTTCCCGGACGAGTATGTTGAAGTCCTGCCAACATGAGCCGCGGAGACTATTACATCCTCATTAGTAACTATTAATTTAATGCAATGTTTGCAAATTACACCAATGTAATGCCAAATTTGTCATCCTGCTTAAGATATAATTGAAATGATGACATTATTGGGTGACATTTTGTGACAGCGAGGCTTTTATTATGGTCCTTTTATCATTAACTTACATCCGGGTACCGTAGTCTACATTTCTCATGCAGAAAACTTGTCAAATCGAAGTCTCAGGTTGCAAGCAATAAGACACAGCAGACTCTGCAATTCACACCACCGCCATAAAGGGGCTATGGTAGATAAAATACCACAGAGCCACTACGTACAAGGTTAAATCTATGAAAAAATCCAAAAAAGTTTTCCATTAGTTACGAGAGAATCTTTGTCTCAAATTAAGGATGTACTGGGTTTTCTTCACATCCACAAAAGGCATTGAGGAAAAATCAGATGTATACAACATGTACAAGAAATGATTCGAAAGTAACAACGTTGGCACTTTGTTGTGTCACAAAAAAATGGTATATCTGGTGTTCTGGGGGTTCTCATGGATTCCGTACTTTCAAAATATATGACAGTTCCGTGGTTTCCGGCCACTTTATCTTAAACAGGTAGCACTCTATGAACAAAGGTTGCTCAAACCCATTTCTAACACTATTTAATTAAGCACGCGATGGATATATTACAGGTCAGCAATGATATTCGTTAAATTTTTCATTCAAAATGTTAACTCACTTGCAAAGGGCTCTCAATTGAAATATGTTGTGAAGTCAAACGAGCTGTAGATTTGGTTCATTATAATAAATTTCTGTAAACCAAGCTATAATATTTGCATATTTGTAATTCGCGAAAAAATATTTCGGTTTTGAATGTATTAATAATTATAAAGTAAAACCAAAGGAGTGTTGTAAACTGAAGATGCATGCGTCATATTTTTCCGGCTTTCACCCGCTTATGACCAGCATTGGTCAAAGTTATCTTGGCCTTGGTTTTTCATATCATTTTAACTTCGTTTACACGACAGAGAACAAAAGAAATAAATCTGAGACATCCATTTTAGTTTATAGTATATCACGAGGTTTGTCACAGTTCTGATGTCAAGATATTTTAAACTATAGAACTCTTACCGGAAGCAATAGTGATCAATTTGTATGAGGGTATTTAGGACAGTCTAGGTTTTGCTCGTGTCAAGTGATTGCCTCTCCACGATCTGTATAGCGCACCCACACCAGGCTCTTCTCAATTTCCATTTGTAACTCGCCATCATACATTGCCACCAAAAATCAAGTTGCCTTGAAATGCCGTTGCCAGGTAACAACTCGCCTTGAAATGTCGTTGTCAGGTAACAATTAGAATGCTTTAATTTGTTTATTACCATGTTATATATTGACGCGTTCGTTCATCACTGCAGTCAGGAAGTAAATGCCTAGTGATAGTGTGATTGTCGTCCTTTTATTGGCAATCACTGAACGAAGATTCAGATTACTTTGTGATTTTATGTGTTTATTTATTTGTTTGTTTATTTTTTTGTTTATTTATTTATTTATTTATTTATTTATTTATTTATTTATTTATTTATTTATTTATTTATTTATTTATTTAAAAGTTTCCGTTTTCTCTGCCGAATAGTCTATAAAATATACACACATACTAAACACATAAAGGTCATTTGAAATGTAGATCTATGGGAAAGATCTAAAAGGTTTCACCAAAATAAAAAAAATAATAGTAACTAATCGTAAAATACGAAACCGAACATACATAGATCCGTTGCATGTGGCCCTTTTGCCATGGTCGGTAATCAACCGTTATGGTCGATCAACTGCCGCACCAGTTCTAACAATTTAAGGATATACATATGTATCTTTAAATTGTGTTGGGGTTGTCAAGTTACAACCGCGTACGTGATGGATGAAATGTATAGCAAGCAATAGGGAATAAAATATCGTTCACGTGAGAAAAATATCAAATTTTCTACCACATGACATTTGAATTTGCTGAAGGCATTTGTGATAGTATTCGATACTTTGCAACTGTGCTTTCATTAAGGGACAAAACACTGGCCTCTCATTGTTGTCAGTGAAGACAACAATTTTTCTTTTCAAGTGAGTTATTAATATGTTACTGCGACCTAGATTTTGTAATTTTTTATTATTAACATTGCCATTTTGTCCAAATTGTTCGTATAATTCAGGAAATAAATAAGTGACTTATTACAAACCCCTGTCCGCAATAAATGTGCCGCAAAACACGACTATGTGAAGCTATACTCGGTATTCTGACATCACATGGAGTAGCTTTGTAAAATTTGACGGATAATTATACGCCGTCGTTTTCATTTCCTTTAAATAATGATGCATGCATCATCAAAGCTGGTCCAGTTAATGTATCAATGTATAATATAAATACCATGACCAAGGATTTGCATCACACATCTGACTGTTGGAAACGGTTGTCTCAATGTTTTTGCAATTATGTGAATCATTTTTTTCGGCAACAGTTGCACTTGAACGGTAGTTCCTGTCATATTTTAGAAGGGATCCAGAGTCAATTAAATCGACAATTTTTATGTCGATTTAATTTATTTCTTTCCAAAGCCATGGACCTGCATGGTACTTATAACGTATAGGTTAACTAGCCTTTATTTCTCCTAAAGATCTTACAGTAACTATACTGGTGTCCAAAGAGGTCTTAGCATAGACACACACGGATTTCAAGGGAACGAGACGGAACATTGGACAAAGAATAAAAACAAAATACAAAACTGAACATTGTATACATAGTGTTATGCATCAGTTAAAATCAGTCGTAAAGAGGTTTTTATACCTTATTTTGCAGCTTGTTCTCCTGAAAACAGCTTTAACATGCGTTTGTTAAAAAAAATGTATTTTCCGTTGGTATCTTGCTCTATACATGTAATGATATCCCTATATTCTGAATATAGCTGACCACACAAACGTCTGAAATTCAGTATTTGGTGGTTGTAGTCAGTCGCATGTCAATGATGCTTACGATTTTCAGCAACGTAATTGGTGATTACTTTTAATGAGGCGCGATAAACTATAAAAGCTAAGTGACCAAAAGAAAAATTGTCTCACCTTTGATGACGTTACATGCCATGAAAGTATTGTTTTATTTATTTCATATATTATTATTATTATTATTATTATTATTATTATTATTATTATTATTATTATTATTATTATTATTATTATTATTATTATCATCATTATTGTTATTATTATTATTACGATAAGGAAACAGGGCAAATCTTATACTAGAGTTTATTTTTAATCACTCTTAACTTAACAATTTCCCACTCAAATCGTCCAAAAGCGCCCGGATCTAAATTGTCGTCTGCCTTAACGTTTTCACTTAAATTTTCCACCACTAGAAAACATTTTTCCTGAGATTTTTATGTAAGATCATTCGTAGGGCAAGAGCTTTTCTTGGTACAGATTAAGCACAATGCGCTAAACTGGCGCCAAGAAAGCTGTTGACTTGGTGGTACTCTGACCAGGGATAGGTAAAGGGTAATTTGGTCCAAGACTTGTTTATAAAGCATCTCAGTTAAGGATATTTTGAGAAGCTGGCTGGTTAGTTTGCCGCACAGGCCCGTGTGTCGCAAGAGGAAAGCACAACAAAACACGCAGACGTGACAGTGGGAAACATTGCCTATTCAATACGAAATCTCTGTATTTACTCAATGTGAAATGAATAAATAATGGTTCTAATACGTAAAAATCGAGGTTAATTTATTCCATCGGTCTATCAACAAGAGAGTTTAGTGATAGTAACGTAATCTTGATCTGAGGAGAAAATTGTGTTTTCTGTCAAACTGCTAAAAGATGTACCACAAAGGAGTTTGTAGAGTGAAAGGTGGAATTACATAAATAAACCAGGGAGGTGATTGCGATAAACTGTGTACTGGGGAGGTCGCAGAGCCTTGTCATAATGATCAATGTATTCATTATCATTATCATTTTCAATAACTGGTGTGTCTGTGAAAAATGACAAAAGTGAATGTAAATATTTATCATCAACATCATCACCATGATATGATTCATTACAGAATTACGGCTTCAGCGCCATTATCGCTAATAATTATTGGTATGATCTGCCATTATCCTCCTCCTCCTCCTCCTCCTCCTCCTCCTCCTCCTCCTCCTCCTCCTCCTCCTCCTCCTCCTCCTCCTCCTCCTCCTCCTCCTCATCATCATCATCATTATTATCATTATTATCATTATTATTATTATTATCATTATAATTATTATTACTACTACTACTACTACTACTACTACTACTACTACTACTTCCATCAGTATAAATTTAATAATTAATTTTTCTAAACACCATTAATGTATTCATTATTATTATTATTGGGGCCAACGCCGGCCAGCCCACCGCACCGCGTTGTAGGGCGACAGGGCGGCGATGTAGTGAAGAGGGTTTTTTTTTCTTTTTTCTTTTTTCTTTTTCTGAAGAATGAAGTGGAATGTAGTCTAGTGTCGTGATGTGATGTATTGTTTTGTATTATATTATATTGTATTGTATCGTATTGTGATTCATGTATATATGTATGTGTTTTGACTGACAGAAAACCATGTATGTATATGGTGCAGTTGATAAAGTCATTCATTCATTCATTCATTATCGTTACGAATCACCAAAATCACTTTGCACATCAATATTAAATGTGTTTTAATGCTTGTTTTGATGATACTCAACATCGTACTATTTACAGACTGTGTGGACAACAACAAACATTGCGCCTCCTGGGCTGCCAATGGAGAGTGTACCAAGAACCCCGGCTACATGTTGCCTAACTGCAAGAAGAGCTGCAAACGCTGCTGAACATCAATGCCCAATTGTAATGTTTATCACTTTGCCAAAATATAAACCTCAAGTTCGGCAAATACGAGCCACAAAGGATGGAGCGATGGGCCAAGGAATATGGCGCAACAATGATCGCCAGCAGTAAATTGACATCGTCATATTCGTATCAAATTTTAAACATTTTAAATCTTTAATTCGTGATTGATGTGATTTTACACCGATTGTACTCCTACTGAGATTTTCTCTGTGACGGCTGATCATTACCTCACAAAGTCATTCTCTCACAAATCCGTAACTCTTACAAGGGAAACGAAAGTCGCCAAACTATGCATGTTGATGTACCACAAGGGAAACGAAAGTCGCCAAACTATGCATGTTGATGTACCTTTATGATGGATGGTCTACGATGGATTTAATTTACATGTACTAATTAAATATGATTCAATATTTCCTGTTCCAGATGATCTTGAATTTATGCCATCAGGCAGTTTTGTCTCGGATACTGACCAATACATTTATTTGTATATGTGTATATAAAATATGTACGAAATAAATATACATGGTTGCCAAATAAACATATAAAGCAGACTTATTAATTGTGGGGGTTTCGCAGCCCTTGTTAATATAATTAAGACCGGTTTTACGATTGCGTCAACAGCTGTACGTGATGAAGTAAACGCCCAACTCACGCCAGGGAAAGTAGTTAGCCTGTGGTATATCATCTTGATAGGTCTCAATTATAATTCTCATTCAATGTTTGTTTTTCATTACCGTTGAAAGAAATCATTAACTTAGAAAAAAAACAACAGTTTGATCATCGGCCGGTTTTGGTCGGTATATGGAGGGGTGGGTGGAAGTTTGGTTTACAATTGTTCTACTTCTTATATTGTTTTATTTCCGTATTGTGAACAGATAAGTCACAAAAAGGCAAGCAACGGTATGTAAATAACGTAATAAAAGTGTGCCGTGGAAGACAGCCAGAAAACTGTACTGTTTTGCATGCTCTGTGCAAAATCGCACTCTGTTAATTTGTGTTGCACATTAAAGAACCTTTTTAGCAACTGGCGTCCCACCATAACGTCGGCGTTTAATTTACCGCTTCGTGATGAAAAGCGCTGAATCTAAAACATATGTATAGTGTAAGTTAGGTTCATACAAGTATTCTTCCTTTTGCATTTACGATAATCATTCTGTCTGACCCAGCCCAGGTCGTACTGTGTGCTTCGTTATCTTGAAAATGCTGGTAGTCACATACGTAGAGAGAAAAGAATCCTCATTCCCCCAAGCAGGGTCATGGAGTTAATTAATTCCTTGTAATTCATCGTCCTTGTCATCTAGGACCCTTTGATGAAATTTAGAATCACGTGTCTGTAAAAGCGTGTATGTTGATCAACAAGTTAAACCTGTGCCGTCGGTACGCATGCAAAAGAGCATACCGATCAAATCAACTTCTAGATTGCTAAAAATTAAACCTTTCGGGACTGAAGCAATAGCCCTAGCTCGGCTCAGCGCACTCAGGGCTCACGAGCGCAGAGAAAAATGCTAAGGAAAACTTTGTCCTCATTTTTAACAACACACAAGGTGGGGGGGGGGGGGGAGTGTATATAGACAGGCACATGTATTTTAGATAGATAATGTATCTGAGAGGCATTTATATGATTTGTCCGACATGACAATATCTAATAAATTCTGGTTAATCCCAACAAGCAGTTTTCCGAAAAGAAATTTCCCAAATAGATTAAGATAAATGTGTGAAGCATATTTCAACAATTGTTTTTAGTTTATCTATTCCACAATATCTGTTGTGCGTTTATACTTACAAGTCACGACCACAATTGGGACTAGCAGAATTTTGATAATCGTACCTATTGCCAAGGCCAAATATAATTTATGTTGAACATCGAGGCATATAGGGTTGGTAGTTCAGACGTAACAGTAACGCATGCTCTTAATTACCAACCCAACTGCCGACCAAGAGTGTTCTCATATTGCGGTCTTAAATATGCGCAGGTACATTTATTACAAGAACACTAACAGACTCTTTCGCCTAGTGCCAGGGAAGGGAGGTTTTTAATAAATTTACATTGTGTCTCACTGGAGGCAGTCTTCAGAGCAGATATGGCTGTAACAAAGATGACTACGTAGATCCTGTCACGCTCCATTTCACAAAATGTAAGATGGAAGAGAACTCTTCTTGCATTTGTTAATAAACGACGTTTATGCCTGGGTGCTAAGCCAGACATTTTGTTCTTCCAAATATTCTTTTTTTCTTTGCTTCTTTCTTTATGTCTGGGTGCAAACCCTGTATTTTTTTCTCGAATTCTTTATATGTCTGGGTGCCAACCCAGACATTTTGTTTTTCCAAGAATTCTTTCTTTCTTTATTTATTTCTTCATTCTTTCTTTCTTTCATTCTGTCTCTTTCTTTCTCTATTTCTTTCTTTCTTTCTTTCTTTCTTTATGTCTGGGTGTCAACCTAGACATATTGTTTTTCCCTCGGGTTCTTTATTTCTTTTTTTATTTCCATGGCACTCAAATTTGTCCGGAGTTTTTCTCAGGCATTATTATTCCCCAAACCACCAAACCTGCCATGGTGACCGACCTACCAGTGATATTGTGCATATCGTTTGGAATAGTCATGATGTTTAAAAATTATGCAAATGAAGAGCAATTAAAATTTCAAAAGCTCCATATCTTCAAAACTATTACAGATAGACACAAGATTTCAATGTGCAAGTTGAATATCTGCTAAACTATTATAGATAGTAGGTATTCAATTTGTAGGCATGTGACAGAGTCCGATCCAATGAACGACGAATCAAATTGTAGGCTTTTTATTAATGCAAATTAGGCAAATACACAAAAATAGAATGTTGAATAGCTTCAATGCTATTACAGATAGTAGTGTCATTCAAACTTCACTTTATAAGCTTATGACATGGACACATCCAATGAACCAAGAACCAAAGGTGTAGGATTCTAATTTATGGAAGTTATTTTAATGCACAAAGTTCAGATTATAATGAACAATGACAAAAGGGCAGCATTTCAAACTGTTCTCATTTTGAAGGCACTCAGATAGAATGCTGTGAAGCATATCTTCTTTTCTAGTTTTTTATTTCTTTCTTTACGACCAAATTTGTCCAGAGTTTTTCTCGGACACTATAATTCTGAAAACCACCAAACTTGCCATAGTGACCGACGTACCAGTGAAAGTGTGCACCGGGTTTGGAATAGTCATGATGTTTAAAATTATGCAGATTAGGGGCAATTAAAATTTTTAAAGCTTCATATCCTCCATACTATTGCAGATTGACACAAAATTTCAATTCGCATACATCGGTTTGTGACACCTGCTAATATAATGGACAGTAAATAAAAGTTGTAGAATTTCACATTTTGCTACTTAGGGGCATTTTCAGCAAGGCCCAGGTACAAGTGGTGTCATTTTCAAGGATATATGAGGCCTTCTTGGACAGCTCTTTGTGTATATGTTACCGCAACCTGCTTTGTATACATTCCGGGTACCACTTCTTGCAGGTGCTCAAACTTGTCTTTTGGTGGTTTAACTGTTATTGTGTAAAAGATGAGCTTGTTCCACATTCAGGTTTTCTGTCTATTTCAAGCATAATTTTGTTGCGCAGATTCAGTTTTTGTCATTTAAGTCACTTTTATAACCAGCAGCATCAAAAGATGCTTACCTATGCTTAGTACCTGAGTAATGGCAGGGGAAAACACCCCCAAAACATGAACTTCTGAAGTTGTTGTCTCAGCAAATATTGACTTGATGAAGGAAGTCTCTGTTTTAACTGACAGAGTAACTTATTCTCTTACAACTGCTAAGATGGCAAGAGGTGGACAAATGTAGTTATGAAGTTATTGAAGAAGTTTGTAGATAAAAGCATGTCCTGATGCGGCGGCAAAATGGCTGCACAGGCTAGATTTCTATATATAGCTGGCCTGTACATGAGCCATATAGCAGCCACTGTCTGCACAGGCAAGCAGTCCACCCTGATGTCCACTGAAACAATACCTCTCTCCTCACTTGCTGCCTGACCAGATCCTGTTTGGAGTACTCCATAATTATGTCTGAGTGCCAATCCAGACATTTTGTTTTGCCAAGAATTCGTTCTTTCTTACTTCGTCCTTTACGACCAAATTTGTGCGGAGTTTTTCTTGGACACTATTATTCCCAAAACCACCAAGCTTGCCATGGTGACCGACCTACTAGTGAAATTGTGCAGCTAGTTTGGAATAGTCATGATGTTAAAATTATGCAGACTAGGGGCAATCAAAATTTTAAAAGTTCAATATCTTCCAAACTATTGCAGATAGACACAAAAGTTCAATGTGCATATATAAGTTTGTGACACCTGCTAATATAATGGACAATACATGGAAGTTGTATAGTTTTAAATTATGCAAATTAGGGTCATTGAAAATTTATAGCTTGAATATCTCCAAACTGTTATTGATAAATATGTCATTCCAACATCAATTTGTAGGTTTGTGGCAAAGCCGCATCCAATGAACCATGACCCAAAGCTGAAGGATTTTAATGATGCAAATAAGATGAATACACGAAATTCAAACCTTGAATAGCTTCAAAACTATAATACATAGAGGTGCCATTCCAGCTTCAATTTGTATGTGACATAGCTGCATCCAATGAACCATAAACCAAAGTTGTAGGCTTTTAATTTATGCTAAATAGGCAAATGCTCAAAATTAAAGTCTTGAATCGCTTCAAACTATTACAGAAAGTAGTGTCATTCAAACTTCACTTCATGAGTTTGTGACATGGCCACATCCAATAAACCAAGAACCAATGTTGTAGCATTCTAATTTATGGAAATTAGCGTAATACACAAAATGTAGTTTATGTTGAACAATGGCAAAGAGTACGATTTCAAAGTGTTCTCAATTTGAAGGCACCAGACAGATTTGCTGTCAAGCAAATCTTTACTATTTTCTTTCTTTCTTTCCATGGAACCAAAAAATTGTGCGGAGTTTTTTCAGACACTATTATTCAGAAAACCACCAAACTTACCATGGTGACTGACCTAGGCAAATACACAAAATTTAAAATCTCCAAAACTACTGTAGATAGTGGCGTCATTCAAACTTCAGTTTATAAGTTTGTGACATGGCCTCATCCAATGAACCAAGAGCCAAAGTTGTAGCGTTCAACATTATACAACTTAGGCTTATACATAAAATTTACATTACGTTGGACAATGGCAAAATGTAGTATTTGAAACTGTTCTCATTTTGAAGGCACCCATAAGATAAGCTGTGAAGCAAATCTTCTTTTCCAGTTCTTTCTTTATTCTTTTCGACCAAATTTTTCCCGATTTTTTTTTTGACACTATTATTCAGAAAACCACCAAACTTACCATGGTGACTGACCTACCAGTGAAATTGTGCATTTCGTTCGGAATAGTCACGGTGTTTAAAATTATGCAAATGAGGTGCAATTAAATTTTAAAAACTCCACATCTTCCAAACTATTGCAGATAGCCACGAAAGTCCAATGTCCATATGTGGGTTTGTGACACCTGCCAATATAATGTACAGTACATGAAGGTTGTAGAACTTCAAATTATGCTGTTGAGGGGTATTCAAAAATTTCTAAGTGGAATATCTCAAAAACTATTATGGGTAGAGATGCTATTCCAACATCAAATTATAGGTTTCTGGCAATGCCGCATCCAATGAACCATGAACCAAAGCAGATTTATGCAGATTAGGTGAATACAGAAAATTTAAATCTTGAATAGCTTAAAAAAACTATTATAGATAGAAGAGCCATTTCAACTTTACTGTTAAGGTTTGTGACATAAGTGCATCCAATGAACCCATGAACCAAAGTTGTAGAATTTTTATTTACGCAAATTAGGTGAATCTGTAAAATTTAAATCTTGAATAGCTTCAAAACTATCTTAGATAAGGGTGTCATACCAACATCAATTTGTAGGTGTGTGACATAATCGCATCCAATAAACCAAATGTTAATTTATGCAAGTCAGGTGAATATGCAAAATCTAAGCCTTGAATAACTTCAAAACCATTATACATAGAGGTACCATTGCAACTTCAGTTTGTAGGTTTGCAACATAACGCATCCAATGAACCACAAACCAAAGTTTTAGGCTATTAGTTTATGTAAATTAGGCAAACACACAAAATTAAGATCTTTGAATGGCTTCAAAACTATTATGGATGGCGGTGTCATTCAAATTTCAATTTATAAGTGTGTGACATGGCCACATCCAATGAACCAAGAACCAAAGCTGTAGCATTTTTAATTTAGTTTAGCAAGTTAGGCTAATGGCCAAAATTCAAATTATGTTGAACAACGACAAAGTGTAGAATTTCAAACTGTTCTCATTTATGAGACACCCATATTTGCTGTGAAGCAAATCTTTTTTTCTAGTTTCTCTTATGTTTACCCCTTGCATTCCCACCTATGAAACAGTCAGAGAAACTATACAATGATAACACTGGGTGGTTTAGAAGAAATAAAAAGAAAAACAGACAACCTTTGAGCTTATTTCCGAGGCGACGGGGAGGTCTGTCACAGAATTCGGCCGTTCTGGTGTGACCAAATGGTCGAAGACGAAAGAATTCCTCTGCGCATGCGTTCAAAGTGCGCCAAGTCAAGCTGCAGTCTTTACGCTCTGGTAAATGTCGTTTGTAAACTTCAGTCATGGCTTCATTTTTTTTGTTCTGCCGTCACAATTTCTGATACACAGGTAGCAGCGCGATGGCTGAAACCCGTTTCAAGCCCCACCACACAATTATTTTTCCGGTTTTTTTTTTCTTTTTTCATTTCCTTTTTTTTATATATATATAAATGAACAATGACAAAACACTTCTTTGTATGAATATCACCAGAAATATGTTAATCGAACCGACGGGTTATAATATTTGAATCCCTCAAATCGCCATTAAATTGTGACGGCTTTGGCTAGTGGAAAAAGTTAGACCCCTATCTATAAGTTTGAATCGTTCTTAAAGCAAACGTTTCCGTTAGCGTCACAGTTGGATTTACAGGAGGCTCGATGAAGTGGCTGGGATGTTATCCAGGGCATTTAAAAGTGAATGAAACGCATCGGTGAAAACCAAGGAGACTCGTGGTATAATACTTGTTGCGTTATATTGGTGGTTCCATGTTGCTTTGGTGAAGTCTGGCGGGTTTTTTCAGTTTATTTATGTAAATTACGGGGATTGTAAACTTAATAGGTTTCAGTCTGAGCCAAATCTAGCTCTGGCTCCAGGGTGCTTCAGACATTCCCAGTGACTTCTTCACGCATTCAGTTCTCACAAATTAAATACTACGCGCTGTTCGTATTAAGATGTGTTCCAAGGCTACTCTGGTGCAAAGCATAGAAAACGCACACATGTATGTATGAATGTATGTATGTATGTATGTGGGTGTGTATGTATGTATGTATGTTACCTTGGAGGAACCATTAATCCTCCAAGACGTCACTGCCAATGAGGCTGCACGTGTAGCCTCTTTGTCACTACCAAGCAAAGGCGTTTCTGAGGTGCAAGTTTCAGCTTAGTTTTCTTGTTTGCCACCAGGAGTCACCTGCAGCCAGAGTCCGCAATAGCTCCGAATTTTCAGTTTTTACAGTAGAATTTACCAAGTACAGCACAGAAAGGAACTGTGTAGTAGGTTGTTCATAGAAACCCAAACATGGCAGTAGCTCCTCACTGGGCACAAGCACTAAGCTTTGCAGTCGTCAAGCGCGGTACGAAATGATTTGCGGTGACAAATTGCATCTGCAGCAGTGACAAAATGAGAACCAACACAGCGTTAATTGGAATTATTGAAAAAAGTAACGAACAGGAGAAAATCTGTACGAGAGTGATTATTATTTAAGTATTTTTTCCACCAAACCTTAGTGGAAAGGTCACTTCTTGAAATAAATGATGTAAGATTGTCATAGCTCGCCCAACCTCTGTTAGGCATGCAATTACATTTTTCTGCCAATAGGTTTAGCCCATTTCTGCTCCGAATACTACAGAGTCAACAGGTTCCCTTGGTTGGGCGTGCCATCATGAATGATCGAACATGCAAGTCTCAGTAACATGTATTCTAGAAACGAGAATTTTTAGTAAACATGAAGACAGATTGCCTGCGAAGCACTCTTTTTTTTTTTTGTTTTTTTTGTTTTTTTTGTTTTTTGAAGTTTTGATGTTCGCTGGTTTTTTTTTTTTCTTGTTTTTTGTTTTTTTGTTTTTTTGTTTTTTGTTTTGTCTTTTTTTTTGTTTTTTGAAGTTTTGATGTTCGCTGGAGGTAGAAGGCCTGCTTTGCAAACAATAAGACAGACCCCAATCTACACCCGGGTGCATTTGGCCTATTTGAGCAGGAACGGGTTCAATGTGTACTCTTTGCATTTTTCTAATCGCTACAATGTGGTGAGTTTGACCAAAATAATCCACAACAGTCATCTTTGACTATCAGTTTACGCCTTGAAAGGTTACTGTGTTCTAAATAAGCATCACTTCACATCGCTTAAGACAGAGCTGAAGGTATTGATTTTTGGGAGCACTATATCATTGATCTCATGGTAGCACGTAACATTTTGTGGACATTGACTCTTGTATGATGCAAGACAGTATTATATGACTACTTTGGGTTTTTCTATTTGTGTATTGACGGGCATGGAATTTTACTACCCGGGTAACCGATAGCGGGTATCAAAAATTACCAGCGTACCCCCCTATTTTCTATACGTCCGGCATCCCGGTCAACCATAAATTTTCAGCGATCATCAACCACTGTTCTACACAAGTGACCATGTTTATAACACGAGTGTTTACATATAAACTGTTGACGGGTGTTTACAATAAGAATATAATGTGTTGTTGCTTCCTTTTGGGGGCTAATTTTACTCCTATACTCCCCATGTCTTTTCACAATTGCCTCGGTTTCTTCTATAATTGCTAAATAACAGTTACATTTGTGGTTTCCAATAAATTATAAGTTAAAACATTTTTTTTAAAATGGAGCAGCTAGAACTATAGATGTAAACTAAATATCGTTGGCTCATGTGTTTGCAACCTCCAATGTTTTCATTCGTAATGCATTTTTAACGGCACTGGCAAATGCATAGGCGAGTTTTCAGTTTGTCAGATCACCCCCTTTTAACATGCTGGGAACACTTTCCAGCTATGTTATCACCTGATGTTTGAGTTCATGAAGAAATGTGGGCCCTTCTGGTTTTTCATGGGGGGGGGGGGCTCATCACGGTGTTTGACATAATTTTTGACATTTTTGCGAATTGAGCCCCATATTTATATGTAATGTCTCATGAAAATTAAAACACACACTGCATACAATACACGACTACATCAGATGATTTATAGCCACCATCACGATGTTTGACTAATTTTTTTTACATTTTTGCTAATAGAGCCCCATATTTATATGCAATGTCTAATGAAAATTAAGACACACACTTCATGCAATGTACGACAATATCAAATGATTTATGGCCACCTTACAGATATGAAATATTAACATTCGTGTTGCATATTTTGTAAATCATGTGGAGTAGTATGTTCAAGGGTTCTGGACCATCCCACCACTCTGCACATCAAAGCGCGTACATGTATAATATAGAAGGCTGCTTGTAGTGCCTGAGGATCTGGCCGCAGGCCTCTGCTTCTTGTTCAGAGTGGTCGTGCATGCAAGTGATGTACGAGAGTTTGAAATCCTGCCGAGCCTCTGCATTAATTATAGTCTCCCAACAGATAGGAGCGGGAGACGCTGGATCCGTCTTCTATGTAGACATGTAACTCAAAAGTCACAGACCTTCGAACAGGTAGATTTTCTAGCAAGTTGTTCACATTCGAAACACACAGCAATTTACTGAAAGCCAGCCGACTATGTTTGATGGCATGGCGGCGTCCACGAAACTTTTTACAAGGCAAAAGAGGAACGTGTAATAAGCTGTTCATACGAATCAAGTGCAATAGCATTAGTCAGCCGCCAAGGTTGGCCACCAGGTGTCTCTTGGTTCACAATAAGAACATGGCTTATGCTTTATTAGTATACTTACTGTGGAATAATGAGCATGATCATCGTTAATTACCAACATAAAACATCCACCTGGTACATTGTATGTTGTTTATATGAGTACAAGTTCAGTTTGTTTGATATGCAACAGTATAATGTCATGTTTTATGTCTGAGAGTGTAAAATCATTTGTTAAAACAATCAGTATTGCTCTAAAGGGAGGCTATGGGTATCCGTTGTTGCAATGCATAGTCTGATATGACAGGTGGGCTCTGTTGCTAGCACAAGATAAATATGTTTGTATAAAGCTGAGAAAATTCTCTAAATGTCAACTGGTATTCATGAAAGAACCACCGTGCTGAAAAGCCACTCATTGGCCACAAAAGACAGCTACGACTACAATATAATATATACACACTATCTGCCATACAAGACCTGTCTCTCTTGTCCTGCTCCGACTCTTGTTACTTTATCTATCATGAGAGATAATAGTTTTGAGAAACACTGGCCCCTGTTTTGAGAAGCCACCCTTAGTGTAAGTCAAAATGTTGTCTGTTAAAGCAGGGGGCTTTCATTAGAGACATAATAACATGGAAAAGATAGCACAGTATTCTAAGATAGCGATATGCAGTCTCTCATTGGAGGGGTCTCTCAAGGCAGGTACTTCTGTGCAGCAAAGTGGTCTCTCAAGATTGGGTGGTCTCTTAAGACCCACTCTTGAGTTACCACTTTAACTAACCCCAATTACTTGTTTTACCATGTTAATTTACCTGTTATGGGAGACCACCTGTATTCTGAAACCATTGAACTTTGCAATGAGAGTGATCTCTCGAGGCAAAGACTAATATTGTATAACATCTGCCATAAGAGACCTCGCTTTCTTGAGAGACTCCTTTGGTGTTCTAACCATGATCATTTTCCTCTAATGAGAGACCACCTGTCTTAAAAGACCACTTTACCTTGGTAATATGGGTGGTCGCTCTAGCAAGGATAAGTGTACATTAGTATTTGCATAATTGTATTTGTGTCTTTTTGTCCAAAACCACTTCCTAGTAGTCATTACCCTATTCCGTAGTCCGAACTCTTTACTCTCTAAAAGCTAACCTGTCCCTGTCAAACTTATATACATAGAAGTTCTATTGTCCGTATTGCACACGTTCCTCTGTAAAATTTTGACATAGGCTGTATTAGCCCAAATAAATTAGAGGGTCTTCAGCGGGTAACTACTCAACATGTTTCGGAGCCTTTTACCCGTACATGTCTCTCTGAGTAGCGGCTCCTTGTCTGAGCTAAATATTCAGCAAAGACAACCCACATAATAATGAATAAGTATGGACGTGATAATTGATGAATTAGCTAAATATGTGAAGTTTTGCTTATAAATGCAGAGCTTCATATCAAAGAAGAATACCTGTCAAACAAACCATAATTACCAAATTTTCATAGTACAAATTCAGATAAGAACAATTTGACTTACCCCTGAACCAACATGTACCCTTTCTAGCTGGACAGCTTATCCTAGTTAAACCATCCGCCAATGTTTAACTGAAGTGGAAACAAGCTGGGGCATTATATTCTGTCCCAGTGATTGTAAAATAAACAGTTGCAGCTAGACCACCTGTACAAACCAAGGGAAATCCTAACAAGGACTGTAACAATACACATCCTGCACCAAAGATGTAAAACAAACTCCATGATGACACCTACTCCTCAAACAATTAAGCTCTATTTAACTGCCAACCCTGAGTCAATGTGTCAACTTAATGTGTCAGGTTTGTGACACTTGAGAAAATACTGTCAATTTTGAGTAATTTTTTAATACTGAGTAAATGTGCATTTAGGCATATCAGAAAAGAATGGAAGTCATTAACTTTTATGCCAAAAACATGCTATCAAAACAATTTTTCTTAACAGGATTTAGAGTACAATTAGGCAAACATGCAACTGTCGTAAGCCGCTTCTTGCTATCTGTAGCCCCTGGGGGTTTACCTAACAGAAAACATGTAAGCCTAAAATGTCTGATAGTGAATATTAAAACAGAAAGATGCCAAAAGATAAAGTTCAGTAGCAAAACAGTCAAGTCTAAAAACTGTAAATTATTGTGGCCAAACTTTCTAATAATCTTTGGATGTTAATAGTAGAATTATAAGGCAAGTCAGAAAAGAATGAAAGTCTTTTGTATTTATGTCAAAAGAATGCAACGAAAATATTAACCAGATATCAAGAACAATTAGGCAAGCTTGTAACTGTCATAGGCCGCTTCTTGCTACCTGTAGCCCCTGGGGGTTTATCTAACAGAAAACAAGCTAGCCTAAAATGTCTGAACGGTGAACATTTAAACATAATGGTGTCAAAAGATAAAATTAAGTAGCAAAACAGGATAGTCTAAAATCTCTAAAATTATTGAAGCCAAACTTTCTAACCATCTCAGGATATTTACAGCAAAATTTGTAGAAATATTTGATCAAAAGTACACCTTTGAATCCTCTTGACTCAAGTTTATTGTAAATAAATTTGGTTCTTGATGCAAAGTCCTGAAATTTAGAACAAATACGACCAAATCTCAAAATCTTTGACAAAAATGTATTATATCCAATATTATCCGAAATATTACTGTCCGGGAAAGGATAATTAACTACTTCAAAGTAAAACTCATCTATTTTGTGATAGACTTTAATACAAAACCTGTCATTAGTGACCTGAATATCCAAGTCCAAACACACATCTCTGAAACCATCTGAATTGTTACCCTCCAAAGGGATATCTTTTGGGTCATTTTCTTTAGCAATTTCACTGAAATTTTGTACATTTACACAAGCAATGTCATCAATATATCTTGCGTTGTTTGATAATTTTGTAGCCATTTGAAAGTCCTTTTTTATCAGTTTATCCATATACTTAAATTCAAGCCAGGTTAAATACAAATCTGCCAGTAAAGGGGAGCAGTTGTTGCCCATTGGAATTCCTTTTATTTGTTGAAAAACCAATGTTCCGCATTGAACAAAAGTATTATCCAAAAGAAATTTTATAGCATCTATCAAAGTTTCAACAGTGTAAGATTTAACGTTACTTTTTGAATATTTATTGTGTGACCAATATGTTTTCTTTGTATTTGAATTGATATTAATGTATGGTTTACCATTATGTTTAAACATTTTGCTTATTAATTCTGAAAGAGAACTTTTGACTTCATCTATGGGTAGATTTGTGTACAGTGTAGAAAAATAAAACCATTTGATATTTTTTGCTTTAACATCCTTGATTTAGATAAAAATCGGAAGAATTGCTAATACTCCAAAAATAATTTATTTCACAGTTTCTAGAAATTGCATTACAGTATTTACGAAAATGACTCCTAATTGCAGTCAAACACAATGTTACTTCTTTTGATAATTGTTTTGTTGTACATTTTGCAGCACCGGCTATGAATCTAGATTTAAAAGGGTCTTTATGTAATTTGGGTATCCAGAACAAAAGTGGAATAGAGGAGTCCTCTTCAGAAATTTTGATATTAAAATTCCTTTTCATCTCATCTTTATGTGTATCTGTCAAATTATCAATGGATTGTTTGTGTAATTTATAAACATCATTTCCTCTTATGTCTGAAATATTGTTTATACCAAGTTCTTTTTTCAAAACATCCAGATAATATTTTTTGCAGATGATCCCAAAATTGTTCCCTGCCTTATCTGTGTTAGTGACTACAAATCTTTCTTGAAGTTCTTTGACTGCTTTTGAAACTTCAGCTTGTTTTAGATTAACAGGATTGAAATTATTAATGTGGGATTTGTAACGATAAATTCTATTTCTAAAGACTCATTTCAAGTTTGATAACCATCCTTCAAATTTCTGAAATTCAATTTTTTCTTTCTTTGCCCATTTCATACATTAGGAATCAAATACATCACATGTATCCTGAAAAATATTGTCAATGTTCAACTTAGGACACATCCGAAATTTTGTACCCTTTTTCATAATTTCTTTTAAACTTGCATTATGTATAATATCCAAATTACCTGTAAATACATGTTTGTGATATGCATCAACAAAATTAGAAAATTTATTTTTAGACATGAAGTCACAATTTTGATTCGCTGCGAAATCTTCAAGAGTAATTGAAGCCAGAAATTTCTTGTAATTCATGATCCTCATGAAACCTCCTACTACAACTGACCCCAAACCCAATTCCTGTTATGTGTTAATGTACCTGTGATGTGAGACCATCTATAAATAAGACCATTTTTAATTTGGCAATACGAAAGGTCTCTCCGGGCAGGAACCACTGTATAGGTGACGTCTCCAGTTAGAGACTTCTATCTCTTCAGAGACCACTTTGTGGGATCCCAAACAATATTTTTATCATGTGAATTGACCCGTCATTATAGACTACCTGTCTTATAAGACCACTGTAACTGGGTGATGAGGGAGATCTGTCTATATATGAACTACATATACTGTACTGCTGTCCATACATTAGTTTCTGCCACAAGGTTGTACTCCATTACCACTTAAAGTGGTTTTATAAGACAGGTGGCCTCTCATGACAGGTAGATTAACATGTGAAGAATATGATTTGGTAATCTTCCATGTGGTCTTTCAAGAAATAGTTGTATCTTATAACAGGGTCAAGAAAAGAATCACTTCAACCTATAACCTGTATTATAATCAGCTAGGCACCTTGGGCTATAACCTGCATTAAGTCAATATTCATCTCTGTTTTGTGGAATAAAATTCACTATTTTGCACATAATACATCACCTCCAAGAAAAGTGGGGTTTTTTGGTCCAGTGTATTGTTGTGGGGAAAATGTATAACTGGCAGCTTTATGATCCCGAAACAACTTTTTATACCTAATTAATGTGAGGGCTTAATCATTGTAAAGGCATGGACTGCTGTCACATGGTTCTCCTGGTAACAGTGCTTGCCACCAGTGGTGACTAACGCTTCTATCAGGTGCCTGTTAGATGCAAAGGCTGGCCCCCCATGGAGGTCACATTTCAGTCCTTATGTCTGGCGTGTAGCCCTCCTGTGGTGGTCCACTCAAGGGTGTGGCCTGGGTGTCCTGTTTATCCTGTCTGTTGCTCAGCTGACTTATCAGTCACTTGAGCTTATAAGATTGTCAGTCCTTCTAGTCATCCGTCTAGCTGTCCGCCATCCTCATTCATTCACATTTATATTTTCAACTTCTCAAAAACCATCGGCCCCTTTTGGCTTCTCCCAAAACTTTGGCCAGATCCTGTTCAAACTTAATTGGTGGGCAAGTACCTTGCATGTATCTCGCTAGGTTTGTTCAAATGGTCATGATTTTTGTAACTTTGATGAATTATTTTGCTCTTTTTTGACCACATTTTTAAAAAGACCATTATTTCTTCAAAATTACTGCACCAACTACTTCAAAACTGCATACGGCCTCTACTGGAGACCTAAAAAAGCTAATTTGTTCAACAGGTGTCGCTGTGATTTGTTTCTAATGTTTACGAATTTATCTGTGCTTTTACTACTTTCGCTTTTTTAAAACCACCAGTCAAGTTAGGCTAAAATTTGGTGGACCATTATCTTGCAGACCGGTCAAACAAAGCTTTGCCTCATGTGATGTTGCTTCTTGTCCCTGATTTTTGACGAAACTTTCTGTTGGTCAACTTACCGATCAATGCATTCATTCCTATTGATTACTATGTAAGTCAATGGTGATTGCAATGGAAATTCCCATTTTACTCATCTCTAATACCGTCAGCTAAATTTCAGTTTAAACTTTAATATGAAAGATGCTCTACTCCTTGGGTAGGTGTCAATGGAGTCTCATCAGATCGTCTTGCTCCAGCGACCTTTTTTAATGATTTTGTGTGTGGTTTCCTTTGTTTTTGGAAAGTCTTGAACAAAATCTGCAAAACCGCTCAGCTGACCGCTTGGAAATTGCACAGACTCTGCAGACCCCTAGACCTAAACTAATTTTGTGCAAAGGATGTTGCCGCTATTTTACTCTTTTTTTATGAACTTTGAGTGTCTCTGTCATTTTCATTTCACAATCCAAAACTAGACTATTCCCAAAATTTCGCGGGTATGCATGTTAATTCGATCTCCGGTAATTTTGTTCACAAGATGATGCTACTTACATTTCCTGATTTTCAACTAACTTTCGAAATGACAAATCATTGTTTAGGGCACATGCAAATCTGGCACATTTCATTGTATCTCGATAATAGTGGTTCCTAGGCACAGCTTACAATTTAAAACTAACAGGCTAGTACATTTGGGGTTTCTTTTGTTGTTGTTAATTTTGACATTGAGTGAGCTTGAAAGGTTGATCCTGTACACGCAGTTACTGTTAAACATTAATAGGGATGTGGCTATGGGGAATTTTTCGGTGTTCATTGACCTTGAGTAACCTTGAAAGGTCAAACAGATATATAGGCTCATATCATGGTAATGGTAGACCCTGGCACTGACTGTGACAGTCCCTGGGCTGAGTAGCTGCTTGCACAAAACACCGTTGTTCCCTGGTTTCTGCTGTCGATGGAAATGATACACCTACATGTTTGATTTACAGAGGGGTTGAGTAGTCCAGGGCTTGGGGGGGGGGGGGGTTACTGCAGCGTATATGAGAGGGACCAGGTGATACAGAACTCCCTTTGTTTATACTATCCTAGTTGTAACTCTTTCAGTGCCATATTTTGGACTGAGTCAACGACTTTCTTTGGCATGCTTTGGGCGGAATGTGTCCAAAGCATGCCAAAGAAAGCTGTTGGCATAAAGTATTACACTCTATGTGACTATAGGCATGTTGGTATCTGAACGAAAAGTCTTTTTACAAGAAACATAAATCTAGCACCCATAATACAGTTCGTTTTAAGTTGTTCTACGTTAGTCCCAGTTAACACTAAAGGAGTTAAAGGCGCTGTCATTTTCTTGATTCATTACAATTAGTATATTTTATGTTCGGAACGAGCGGGACTCGAACCTGCAACCGTTGGCACCAGTCGCCTAGCTGAAATGGGAAACGCACATATCCACTCGACCAAATCCCCATTCTTAAAAAAGAATGGTTTTTTGGAGGTAGTTATGTGCGAGTGCCATATCAACACGGATATGCAGTATATCTACTGAGTCGACATTTATTTCCAGAATCGGGGACTTAAATCCATCAGCATTAAGGAAATGCCGAAAATTATATTTTATGTTCGGAACGCCGTGTACTCTCCTATATAATGTATTTATCACAATACCTTCCATCAGCAGCTGCTGGTATTTCTTCGTCTGTCTATGACCACTTGTCTGCATGGTCTTCTTCGCCCCTCTCCATGTCTAGATCAAAGGAGCATGCTTTTCACTGGTTTTAATGCCCCCAGCACGTCACTTGACTCTTACTCGTCCAATTCTCAACCTGTCTTTGGAGTCTTTACCCCCTACACAATATACAGAACAATAGAGCATGTTTTTACAGAAGCAAGACACCACTTTTCCCTTCGACACAGCCATCATGTTGTCATGATAATGGTTCTGAAAAGTACCCAACTTGGCATGGTGATTGACCCAGTCACGAAAGGAATCTTCTGGTTTGGAATAGTCAATATGTTGAAAATTAGGCAAATAGGGGCCATTTAAAAATGTAAATGTACAATATCTCAAAACTATTAACGGTAGATGTACCATTCCCACTTTAATTCATATGTTTATGCTATAGGTGCATCCAATAAACCACAATCAAAAGTTGGAGAATTTCCATTCATGCAAATTAGGACCAAAATCATTACGTCCATAGGAATCTACCATTTGAGTTGTGGCCGGTTAAAAAGTTATAAAAAGACGTAAAATGAAAAAATCTAAATACTTAATGTCCCATCTCGTTTTATCTTTGGCTAGATGCTCACACTGGGCTGCCATCAGTAGGCTGATATCCTGTGTCCTTTCATATCTTGTTTCCCACACACAGACCAGCAAATGCAATTAATTCGATATGTGTGGTTATAGATCTCGGGTAAACATTATTTAAACATTGAAAATGCTACGATTCGTGTTAAAAATGAATCCAGATTGAGAATTGAATATCTCATGCATCTCAAAAAATAATGAAATTTCCGAGGAACCAGAAAGCAATATATATTGAAAGTTGCATCAGTAGTTTATAAGGTACGTTTGTCCCTACCGTTATTGACACTAGATATAATCTCCACTTAAACACATTATTAGTTAGATAACTACATGTCAGTTAATCCTCTTATCTGGGGCCACTTAGCCTCGATGATTGATTGGGGATATGAAATTTTTAGGAGAGGCATAGCAAGGCTTTTGTTCAGATGTCATTTAACTGAAGGATAATAAGTTTCATTTTAGGTTCACACAAAAGTAAAAGATTTCATGTTTATGTCCTGCGGTTGTTAGTTTGCCTGGAGATGCTTATGTCTGTCTGTCCGTGTCTGTGGGTGCCATTGTGTGTGCAATTTCAACTTTCCTTGGGTGGCACTATTCCTGAGGGAAGACTATCAAGAAACGTTCTAAATTGCTTACGGCAAAGGAAAACTGATGATTGGAAATCAACACCTCAAGGGACTTCTTTAATCTGTGTGTACCCAGCTTCACATGCAAACACCTTTCCTTGGTCCCCCCCCCCCAAAAAAGGGGGGGGGGGCGGCTTGTGACAATTTTGAACACTTCCAATTTGCATATATTTTGGTGCAGATGAGATCACAGTCTCAGTGACTATTTACAGAAATTCTCCCTATTAAAATATCTGGCCACATGTGTGTATAAATATTTGTCAGTTTTTTTAGGTTTTACACAACGAATACCTGAATAATATATATATATGATACACTTTGCTTTATTTCTTCATGTTTTAGTATTTTCGTTTTTGCAGAATTAAGTCAGAATCGATAACAGTGCCATGTATGAATCACACTTTCCCAAATGCTGAACACGTACATCGTATATGCTAGCTTTAAAATGATTTTTCCAGTCATTTTTTCTTTGCATAAAGGCTTCATAGCTACCAACTATGGACATGTTTCATGGTGCTAAAAACACAAAATAAATATAAAACATAAAAAGAATGATAAATTATGCATAAAGAAGCTGACAGGATCTTGTATGTATTTGAGATTGGAATTAGGTGCAGCTGCTTTGATAGCATGTCATCATAGCTCTTAATCAGTAAAAATAACAATCGTGCTGTTATCAAATCAGGGGCACCATTTGAGTAAACCATACTCGTGTTGATTTGCCGGCTAAATGCAATTTTACAGTGGTATACGAAAGTATTTTTTTTTAATTTGTAGGCTGACTTGAATTTAAAAGCAAGAGTCAAAACTGCACGTCCAAAGTTACAGGGGATAGTTTGTTGTGTTTTAACATGATATGACATTTTCAAAATTTATGAGTTTACTTGAGTAAATAGATTGAAACAGCTGTGCAACCCATATTCACGGAGATAAAACCCAATTTATGACACAGGAAAAAGCAGAAAACTGCAGCACACTTTAGAATTTTGCAATCACACACTCCAAACGTCCCACCAAAACCAAAAAGAAATCCGTTTTTAAAGGCCAGCAGTTTCAGTTTTACAACAGGACAATTGCACAAACATCAATCGATCAAAAAGTTCCGAGTCTTACAGTGACAAGCATCCAGAGTCCAGACCACATTGCTCATCAAATTTTACATTGTTTCGGTATATATCTGCAGACATGATATGCTAAACAATATTAAATGGCATTCTTTGAACAATTGTTTGACACTTCAACAAGGTCACACCAGCCACAAATTGCAAGCACAGTGGTTACAACGTGTAGCACAGTGGTTACAACGTGTAGCACAGTGGTTACAACGTGTAGCACAGCTTTCTGAAATGTTCCAAATTATCCTAAATTATGCACAGGAAGGTCATACACACATTTTTTTTTTACTCCACAGAGAATCAGCCACTGCATGGAGCCAATCGAGCTTATGGACAAGAAAAGCAAAATGTAATATATAGCATAGAAACGTAAAATTAAAAAGTGACATGATTAAATTTTGGAAAGCAGCATGAAATTGTAATTCCCTTGTCAGCTGGGCAGAATGGACATCCATGTTGGCCAAACGTTTTCTCCATCGAATTTAAATGCAAGGTGAATGATGATTTTTTTTCTTCTTTTTTCTCATATTCACTTGATGAACATAATCTGCTTTGGTGATAAATGATGTCACTTCAGTTTAAAGTGTTTGCTGTAAGCCTGATTTGCGATTGTTTTCAATTGTGTACGTTCTTAAAGTTTTAATTTGGTTTTTAACCGGTCCCTTCCACTTTTGAAATACTCTTCATTAATTATAGATTCTAGTTTTTCAAAAACATATTGGCCTAGCAACTTAAAACCAAAAAATTATCACTTGCGTAGGCCTGCCACTTTTGGTGCTCCTGATTTGTTAGTCAGCCGAGCTGACTGCAAAACAAGAAAGTAGGCCAACATCATTTCCGTGAAATTTATGAATCTGGATCATTACAAAAACACTCTATCTGCATCATAACTATGCGACTGAGAACACAGCCCACAGCAAAAGTACATATCTACTATATCTGAAGTAAATCTGGCTGATGGATTTTGGAAAAGAAATTGAAAACGTGAATTACCATTGCAATCCCCGATGACTTGAAATGTATGCATCAACAAATGAGTACCCGAATTGCAAAATTAATTAAAAACCAGTTATCGACAGTAACGCCACCTGCTGAAAGCTTTGTCTGACCATCGAAAAGGAACATCATAAACATAAAGTCTTAGGATAGAAGTCACAAATAGCAAAACGCATAAAAACTCAGCTGATAATCAAATCAAAAATTGCATGGCCATCTGTTATACAAATTAAGGTCGAGTCCGCAGAGGAGTCCCTACACAATTTCGAAGCAATTGGCCATCAGGTAGGGATTCTTTCTTTTAGATTTCGTGAAAGAGTTACCAAAGGAATTTCGTAAAAAGTCCAAAAATTAATGAAGCAAGAGTAAATGAACAGACTTCTTTGGAACCAATCGGAGGTACATCCCGACCAAAAAGTTTAATGTGTATCTGTCCAACGGTTTTGAAAAAGCCGAAAATATAAATTGTGGACGGACAGCAAGGACGAATATACAAATGATGGAAAACTGGCCGTCCTATAAGCTCAGATAACTTACAAGCCATCTGAGCTAAAATGTTTCGATTCATATTCTTTACCATAACATCGTGGCTGCAGCCACATTATAAAAGCAGTCAAATTTGATGTGCTGTGTTGTTTGAATACTGGATACCAGTCGTTTTAAGCATAGGGACTTTATCATGGACTAATGTGTGTGCAAATATCTTTTAGGGACTTATGTGGTGGTTTATAAAAACCAAGCTCTTGTTGTTTGAAGGTACTTTTGGAGTCTTCTGGCAAATTCTATACTGTATTGCAATTTCTGGCACATGTGTTGTAAACTCATTAATCTCTATGAACATGTGTAGTACAATTGTTCAGGCCTATTTACACACCTAAACAAACCTGTCTATGATACGGTACTGGCCTTATTAATCAAATTTGATGTATTTTCTATGTCTAAGTCAACCCCTGCTCAGAACACAGTACTCCCCCCAAAAATCTAAAAATGTATACCAACATACCTTGCACATAAAAAGAGCAAAGATATCAGAGCTATAAGCTTATGGCGCCAACAGTTTGGTACTGGTATAGACTTTTGAAAAGTTCTACAGTTCTCTAAGAATCCAGCCCATTGATTCTATGGTGCAATGTGTATATGTGGCCCGCTTCAATATCTTAAACAAAATTTTTAACAGTAATAAAGAGCTATTTGAATGGTATTTTATGCCATCATACCTTAGCACCCAACCTATCCCAAGAAAGGCTGCTGGTTCAGTCTTTAACTCATTCTCATTTCAAGTGGTATTGGTTTATAGGAAATGGGAGGCTGGTTTCCACAAATACGATGTCAAGTTGATCATCATTCAGGTCCCTACATTGTGTCAGGTTGTGTACCGCCGTTATGAGTATGCATTTGTTTGTTTGTTTGTTTTGTAAGTACGTAAAATGGTAGGTTAACTAGCAGGGTTCAGGGATTCTTCGGGTTAAGCCATAGAAAGAAGCATTTGAGGAACTATGTATGGTTTATATACAAACTTTCTTGAGCCACGCAGACTTAACATTTACAGCATGCGAGAATACGTGTAACTTCAGTATTCGTATCAGAAAGGCGCCGTCAACCTTAAACTTTGACATTGTATGGAGGGGGGGGGGGTAAGGGGCATTTTTTTGCCGTACTCAGGCACTGAAAGCCTTCGTAATCTCCGTACTTCGCACCAACCATTATTTGTACATTTCTTATTTTCCGTATCTTTTATTAAGACATTATTATTAATGTATCAGCGTACTTGTGGCAAAGAATTCCAAACTTGAACACCTTCAAATAACAGGATATATAGCAATTACAAGTTTAGCCATTTATGTATACAGAAAGCAATTTGTCAATACTTTTTGGCGTTTTTGAAATTTTTATTTTTTTTAATTTTTTCATATTGTTTAAAATCTTGATGGCAACCTGTACCAGCGTACAGAGATCCCTCACCCCCTGTACTAGCGTACAGGGACCCCCTCTCCTTCCACCCAACTCATTTCGTAACCAACGGTCAGGTATAAAAGAGGAGGGCATCAAGTGTGCTTAACTCAACCCTTAGGCAATTTCAAAAATAATATGTGTTTACAATGCCCTTGGCTAAGATAATCAAGTCTAGCAGGTAGTCGCAGTTGTTTAATACAAATTTCAAAACAGTCGAAGATGCTGGCAGATCCAACATAAGACACGCCCCATCACTTGAAAAGAAACATCCAAGCTTCAGCCCAACATTCGACACTTACGCAGGTGATAGCTCCCTGTTATAGATACACTGTATTTGAAAGTTATGGCACTTTTATGCAAGGATCCAAACATGACAGCGAAACGCAATTTAAAACAAAAAACACGACCCGCAGGTTGCGCCGTTGGTTAAGTGAGACTGATGCTTTAGCTAAATCATCACAGAACACGTGCTGAGTTGGCTGCATTAGTCTTAACGTCTGATTTAATTCTGAAAAAAATAGCATTTGCATAAAAACTAAACGTTTTTATGCTCTCTGGTTGTGGAAGACCTAAGAACTGAATGATATAGCCATGATTTATACACATGTGCTAAGACATGCTATGTGAAGAAAACCTTAGGACTGGGGGTGTAATAAGGAGTATGATTTACGGAATGTCCTCGGGTAGAGATCTCATCTGCACCCAAATATACTAAATTAGAGTTTCGTGATTTTCACAATTTCTACCAAAAAAAAACTTTCACTGACCCTAACAAGATATACAGATACCACAGTTTACCTAAAGTGCAGGTCTCTTATTATCATTTTTTCGTCCAGCTTAGCCAATTTAAAACATTTTAGCTGCCGTTTCCCCGTTATCACTCAAGACAAGATATCTTCCAAAGAAAATGAATTAGAAAAAACGCCCAAGAAGTATACACGAACTTGGTCACACACACACACACACACACACACACACACACACACACACACACACACACGACATAAAATTAAAATAAATTTGACATCGTGTGAACTAGCCTGAAATAAAGCTTATCTCGTTGAAAAAAACAACCATGTATGAACTAAAGTCTCAGTTCCTTCATCAATCCTAAACAGTTTTACATTCCCTATGCATCATAGAAGCTAAGTAACCACAGCGCGACCGAGACATAAGAAGATTGATTGAGATGGAGTTATCCACGTTACTTGTAATTTAATCTGGTTAAGTGGGGATTATCTATAATGTCAATAAAGGAGCGGATATTAGTACATATCTTTGTACTTCAATCCATTCACTAGAACTGTAATTTTTACCATGCCTTTAAAAGAATGATCTTTCCAAAATGATAGTGCGGACTGTACACTAAATATTTCAGTCTCTTATATTTGCGTAAACATTTTTCAACATTTGAAAGAACCAGCAAAGCAGGATGTGTAAAAAGATTTCTATCAACTCCTTCTTAACATGAAAGTATATTCCTGAGTCGTCTCCGCCATGAACAGTGATGATTTGTATATGATGATGTATACTTGCCATGGAAACCGAAATTCGGGGCTCCGCTTCTAAGAGCCAACCCATACTGCATTTTCTCTGTTGAGGGGAGGGAATGTGCTTTCGCTGAGGCTCAAATAACTAAGTCTCGTAAAAACAGGATCATCTGAACTCTACAGGCAATGAAGAAACATCTTATCCCTTTGGGTCCAGTGCACCCAGAGCGCGATAATGAAGGCTGTGGAATAATTGCCTTTGTCAATCATGATGAGAGACGCTGACGACATTTAATACACAGGACAAAATCGGTTAGTTTCTAATGAGAAAAAATCATGCAAATACCACTGATAGTGGGCATATTCATCAAGAATTTTAATCTGATAAGAAATTAAGGATCCAAATTTAAGTCGACTTGCTTCACTTCGCATTCTTTAATCCTGGATCGCATGAACAATTTTACTGAGAACCAGCATGTCCTTTGGCTATTGTACAGAGCATATGATTAGCATTTCAGGATTATAGCTTAATCTTAATTTAATCCAGATTTTAATCCCGCTCAAAAAGATAAAGAACTGGATAGAACAATGATTAATTCAAAGAAGTGAAAATGTTGACAACAGAGTCCGTGTTGAAGCCCAGAACATACATTGTTTATACCTGAAAATTTTGATTCATATGCTTGGCCGAGGATTAAGTAGTTTGGGTAAAAGACAAGAAAGACGAACTATTATCAGTTACACTGCCACCTATTTGTCTCTCTGTTAAGGTGGGTGTTTTATCCTGGACGGCTTCTGTACTGTTTCATGAAATGACGACAGGCAAAATAAATTGCCCTGCCAACCCTCATCATCGCTCCATGTGTTTAGGTTCGTGCCTCAGTAGGTATGTCAATAGATCAACACAGTAAACAAAAATGATGATGATAATAATAATAATAACAACAACAACAACAACAATGATAATAATAAAATAATAATAATAATAATAATAATAATAATAATAATAATAATAATAATAATAATAATAATAATAATAATTTATTCTCTGAATCTACCCCTTAACAACGGGGGGCTACTGCAGGCGGGATAGAACCTGCCGTGAGTCAGCCATTTGAGTAATTTTAGAAACAAAAATATGCACATTCACCCACATAAAACAATCTTACTAAAAGCATATGACAATTAAAAAGAAAAGAATGTACTTTGAGACCACCAATCCACAGCACAGTGAAAGGACGGGTCTTTGACGAATGATATAAAGGAGCCAAAATTGTCAACATTTTCAAAATTGACACAGAATCCTCTTTCTTGTAACCTCCCCCCCCCCCCCCCCCAAAAAAAGAGAGTACTATAAAGATGTTGATTTGGGGCTAAATATTGATCAACATTTTCAAAATTAGCTAAAAACGTACATTGATCTTGACCTCCTCCTCCCTCCCCGCTGCGTACTCTATGTACTAATGTCAAAATGTTGATAAAAATGGGTGACCCCTTACGGTACGTTTACGAAGACATTTTTGGCCTCCACATGTGTTCCAGGGTCAGGAAGGATCTGGACAGAATTCACATGTAGGTAAACAACACACCGATCATTTTATGGCATGCGCAATTGCAACAAACACATTTTTGTGACGAAATGTCCATGTATGAAGATTGTGCTGGTTAGGATCATTTTATTGAAAAACACTTGTGGTTGTTGTTAGGAACATGTGTACAGCAAACCGGTACGCAAATCATTATGAAATTTTTATCTTTATTTTGCCGCTGGCTATAGAAGGAATATTTATAAGTACAATACGGTGTTTGTCGGAAACATAACAAGAAAACGATATTATAAAACTGAGTTGGTCACAACTTCAAGTTGTTGAATTTCTCTAGACCACCCTGGCCTGCAGATGAAAGAGGTTCTGCGTTGAGGACAAGTGCTATTTAGAAAGATATGTAAATGCATATAGGTACAAATGCCAATGAGTGTACACACTATTAACAATTTAGAATGATCAACATAATATCTGCAGATATAAGAGATGTTGGTCAATTACACATCCATCAAGTTATTACAATGCAATGTCAATGATCAATTTTCGATTGGCCCATGTCACCATTGTAAATATGACCGCATGCCTCGTCCATTGGAAACAAGCAAGTCTTGCTTGTACAGGGCATCTTTCATAACAAAAAAAAATGTACTTCACAGGTGTATATCTATAAAAAGAAGCCTAGCTTTGAATTCAGTTGTGACCATCCCCTGCTTGGGAGAGGACGAATTGATAGGTGAAATATTGGAGCTCACAGCCATAAAACTTATCCTGGGCATCATGTGGACATACGTGCTTGCAGCAGGGGTGTTTTCCATCATCAATGCAGGGAATATTTTTGGTACATCTATATACATATATATATATATATAATATATATATATATATATATATATATATATATATATATATATATATATATATATATATATATATGTGTGTGTATGTATATATATTTGTATGTATGTATGTATGTATGTATGTATGTATGTATGTATATATATGTGTATATATATATATTAATATATGGGCTTGAATGCGCCATTGATCCACCGTAAGAGCGTACATGTACTGCCTAACTATTCAAGACGGTGTCTTAGGTATATTTCATAATTACAATGACACCATATTTTCATTGTAGTGCTCAAGGAAAGCGTTGATTTGGGGCATGTTATTGTGACATGTATAATATACAACTTTCACACAAGAAGTTTTTTTTTCTATCAGGGAGAATATCAGTGAAAACTCAAAAAAATCGTATATATAGTGGAATAAGTGAGTAGTCTTAATGCGGCATAATTTAAGAAGGAACAAAGATGGGTCTGTAAATTGGTGGTCTTAATATAGAGATAGTCTCTTTATGGAGGTGGTTTTAATTGGAGATTCTACTGCATATGTATATATTGTATATATATATATATATATATATATATATATATATATATATATATATATATATATATATATATATATATATATATATATATATGTTTATTTATATATCATTGTTATTAGCGGGCATTATGAATAGAAAACATCAATATATTACTGTTCCATGCCACTATTTTCTATCAGGTGCACACTTGTCCCCGTACCGTTTGATTTTGGAATATCACGACCCAACTCAAGGCAAGAACTTTTCAGCAGAAGCGTTCCAGGACGGCCAAAACTTCAGGGCGTCATCGTACTCGGGTAGCACATTTGAATTTTACTGTCTTTTTTGTTTCTGACAAAGCGTGTGCGTGTTTTTTGTGAATTGGGGAAACTCTTAGGACTGCATGAGTGCATATTATATGTTCAAAGGTTTTTAATACTAACATGGAGGCCAAAGTACAGGTTGGAATGCGCAGGAACGAAAACGATCCGCAGCAATGATCCTGGATGGTCATAAATTTTGAGCAAAGCTTGGTGACATCGGAAATTGCAACCAATTTAGAACATTCTCAGAGCCATCCACGTTCTGTGATAGAAAATTGCTAACAGATGAATCAACCCGTAATCATCAACGAACGGAATTGCGCAGTTTTCATCGATTTAATGAATTTACGTTCTTTTTAAATCATGTACAAAAGAATAATCGGTAAGCGCTTTCGGATTGGTAGATCTTGACCTGTTTCTTCATTTGTATATATATTTCAAATTAACCTTGCAAGGAAACCCTTATTACAAAAACCGCAGTCAAATCTGTTTTGTAGACCACAAATACAATTCCGTTCTGCAAAGGATAATTGTGACTTCCAGAATAATGAGATGATTGGAGACGGTAGCGGTGCTTACATAAATTGAGACTGTTTCCACTGATGGTCCCTGTGCTGATCCAGGATCATATCTATGTATCGTTTTTACCGGCAGGTAGCACAAAGATGACATTCATGTAACTTTCATGTAAACTTTGAGAATATAGTCAATGGTAAAGATTCAATTCATTTACTTCTTACATAATATATAGTATGAATCCCATGTTTATTAGTGTTTCCTGATATTCCTCAGTAAGTCAAGATTACAGGTCGGCACCTTTTGCTCTGATCATCAATAAGGTAATGAAAACGAGTACATATTTTTCATACAAAAACGTTGAAGTAATAAATTTTAAACGCGTCTAATCCCTTGGGGGTCAAATCATGAATACTTTCGCTGCAGTTTCTGGATTCGCCCGCCGTCCCGGAAGTGCCACAAACACCTCCAGTTGTCACCATATCCGAGGTGTACCGTCTCACTTGCGCAGTGCACAACATATGGGTCCTCGGGGCCTGAGCCAATTCTACCAGAAGTACACAGAGGCCTATGGCATCCCTGTCTTAGGTAAATCTTATACGTTTCAATATTTATATCAGGAGTGATTATGAAACCGTTTCAGAAACAGGTTTATTTAGAATTTTTTACGACGAGCATCCCATGAATTTTGTCAGTTGTCAGTTACACAATTTCACCTAGTTGGCGTCGAGTTGTATACCAAACCATGGAGGAATAAACTATATTCCTCCATGACCAAACTCATAAAAGTATGGTTGCAGTATATATGATAGATATACTGATTCCATGTCGACAACTATATTACTGGCGCCTGGCTTTGTTGAGGGGCCGAAAAATCAGTTCTCACGGGTGGAAATTCGGGCACCACATCACGACCATGCATGTTCGGGCACCACATCACGATCATGCATGTTCAAGTTGATATTTTTCAGGGCGGTAGCACTTGATAACTATGCACAGTAAAGCCACATACCTTAACAGGGTACGGAAGGGGAGGGTTGTTCCATATATCGCATATCTGTGCAGCTTTAAGGAATTTGAAAGAGACCAAAGGCTTACTTTGCCATATATCTATTACCGATACAATAAAACCATGAATAAAGGTGTGATAAATAGTATGCAGCATTGTATACCACGAAAAAGTCATGAATATATTGGATATCTGTTACAGTGCATATTCTTGGGCAAAATGAAAATACTTGAAGTCCGGCGGATGAAGATTATATTCAGCTTTAATAAACAAAGTTGTTCCAATATTTTCTCATCACCAAATAGACAGAACCTTTTATCGTGCCCCCAAATATCTTGGTAAACTTGGTCTAGAGATGATCACAGGATGATTACAGGGAAATATGCGACAGTATGGTTTCATCCAACTGCTAACAGATGGCGCACAATGATATTGGGTAATTCTTTGGGTGCTACATTTGGACGGAGTCAACAGCTTTTCTCGATGCGCTTTTGGGAGGCACATTGGCCCCAAAGCGCGCCGAGGAAAGCTCTTCACCCGGACTATTATATTTTATGTAATTACAGGCATGCTGGTATGTGAACGAAATGTTGTTTTTTTTTCAAGGAACATAAATCTAGCACCTGTATGATTCAGGGGCTGTTCGGTTTAAGACGTACTCTTTAAGTTGCAGTTGGCATTGTGAGAGCTAAAGGATATGACAAGCAGAATCTTCCTCTTGTATCTCCTGTTTACCGAGATGGTATTTAGGTGTCCTTCGAAATCCCTTTCAGCCGAAAATGACCAAAGCAGAATTTTAAAAAATGAGACCCGTACAGTCAATTAAGTGTTCTTTATATTTTTGTCGTGTAAACCCTACGCTTTTTTTTCTAAATCATAATAAAACCATCAATTATGAAGGTCGACTTACCTATGCCAGTTTCGCAAGGAACCTGTATTGATGTGTTAAACGATATCGCGATACGTTATGCACATATATGTTTGTTGCATATTTGGCTTTTTCAGTCATCACAAATCAAGTAAAGTATCACGTTTGTGTATACCATCTGATTTTTTGTCAGTGATAATGTTCTAGGCTAACGCAACCTTTAACTTTATCCGTAGGGTCTAACTCACTATCCAACAGTGCCCTGCAGAGAGCTTGCTACACGGTGCGATTCATGCTGGCTGATATTTACGCTGTGCGCAATTCTTACTATAAGATTTTCGGTCGGTTCGCTTTGATGGGTGTGCGAGAAGTCACTACTAACATCCCAGAACATGCCGATCTAGGATCATGGTGGAATACCAGGGCTCGGGGCCTTGGAGGTACACCGGCTCGTCCTGTGTCCACGGGAGGGGAAGAGAATGCGTTGTGCCTGTCCACTGATAGATATAGGGAAGAAGATATTTTATTGCACGAGTTTTCACACGGTCTTCATCTTATGGGAACTGCATATGTTATGCCCTCTTTTAACTCGAAACTTAAGAGCCTTTACAACTCGGCCAGGGCTGCGGGAAGGTGGGCTAATACGTATGCCATGAGTACAGACCACGAGTATTGGGTAACTATTATTAAAATTTGTATTATTGAAATATAACGGCTACTAAAGGAGTCTTTGATGAAACCAGTGCACGTACAACTTTTGAAAATGATAAGCTCCTTGTGATGTATGAATGTGTCGAGGATTACGATTAATTAAAAAACCACCTGTCAACATCTTATGACATGAAATAGGGAAAATGACTCGCTTGTGGGAAATGGTTATTGAACAAACACCAGCAAAAAAAGTAAAGGGACTGTTTAAGGATATTGAAAGAGCATAATTTAATTTAAATTAAAATTTCTAGGAAAAATTGGCAAAATGTGTGAGACTCTGGCCACGCAGGCGAGATCTGACCGGTATAAAAATACTATTTTGATAAAAGAAAAACTACATGACTGTTCTGGTTGTTGCTAGCTGTGTGAAATTTTATTCTTTGGACGTTGAAAGTCACCCTTATTTCACTTTGATTTATTCTCTCGCCTGAATCTATTATTGCGTCATCTAAGCTCTCGGGTTACAGGTCGAAAATAGTCAAAATGATGCAACTAAAACTACGTCAAGTTTTGTCAAACACACGTAAATAATTTTCATGCTTCTAGGATGCTCTGAGTTTTGTCATACTCTCCTTGCCCTCCTATGACCCAGAAAGGTGCCATGGAATATTGACCAAAATCTGTTCATTACAAATTATTTCTGAACATAATTATGAAGCTGGAGATAGGTATGTGTCTGGTATGTCCTTCTGCGTTCATGTGTTTTGTCCGTAATATTTTCACAGGCTGAAGGGGTACAGAGCTACTTTAATGTGAATGCCTATGCCAATCCGCCAAATGGTATACACGGTCCAATCAGCACACGTGAAAAATTACGTAGCTACGATCCAGCCTTGTACAACTTCATTAAAGCAGTGTTCCCCTGTGATAACGCGTACATAAAAAGATGTAGGAAGGACAGAAGTGAGTTCTTTACTGCTTCCGATGGAAATCCTGCCAGCTATGATGACTGTTTCTCGTTTCAAATCCAGTGATAAATTTGAATTAAATAATTAATGCTGAATGTGAAACCCTGCATAATACATGAAGTAATGGAAAACTTTCTACCTTGATATTATATTTCGTTTGTGGCCTTTGTCTGTACTGACTTAAGACTTTTCCAGTGATGGTAGGTGTATTTATAGCATATCTCAGGATGTATAATAACGCAGCCCAAGAGCGACCATTGACAAGAGAAAATATATAAGATCGTTCCAAGAAAAAATAAAATACATACATGACATCAATATTAACATAAAGTGATCAAGGAGACAGGAAAGAAATTTTCCTAAAATTTGACATTGGATTGAAATAACACACATTTGAAGAGGCCGCGACAATATTGCGAAGCAAGGAAACCAGATTATTTTCCCCTCATTGTTCAGAATTGAATAGCATATATTAATAAAATGTGATCGGTATAAATATTTCGTGATTGGTTGTTCCTTTTTGTTTATGCTTGGAGAGTATCGAAAGTTTTGGAAAGTTCATTCTTAAAAATACACTGCCGCGGCTCGTGTATCTCATTTGAATTCCGGAAGCTTTAAAATCACAGAAACACCATTCTAAGCAAGAGTGCGAAATATCATTTCAAAACTTAACGTCTGTTAACCTCTTCAGAGTCAAATATATATTTTTTCATTTAACATATTAGGAATTAATGATATGGTTGTCTCTTTCTCTTACAGATGCCGAACTCAATCAGAAATTGAAAATCAATTGCAAAACAATTGATGACGGCGGTGATGACCCAAGTAAGAATTCCGTGTTTTATTGTTACAAGCTAAAGGTTTTAATAGGTAACTGAAAGGGTAGCTTTTGGTGTAAGCCATAGGGAAAGACCTGCCTCCCATTTATAGCTGTAATGGAAGTACCTGTGAAGCTACAGGCAGATTTGATAACAATGTGAGCTGTTTGCATTGGTTTAAACATATTTATTTCAAAAACGATTGGAAAACAGGCACCATGCCTATATAAATCGCACTGGATTTGAATCAAAAAGGATAGTAAAGGTAGAAAGTGTATAGTAAGATTATATTCTTACATCGATATTTTTCTATCCTGAAGTCAACAAAAATTCAGCTATTCGCAAAACAAGAGCCTGCTATATAAGGACCAGAAAAAGTTCATAAAAGTTAAATCGCAAACAAGTATTGACATTGGACTGACTTTGTGGCTTTGAAAAAATTGATAGCTTTTATGTTTTGTGGTGATGTTCAGGACGAGATTTCGAAAGGATTGCAACATTTAATGAAAATAGCTGTTTAATCTTTTGCCTTATTGTGATTAATTCCATTTCTGGTTTAACACTTTGCCCAATAATCAGAATCAAAGGCATGTTTATCCGACTTGTTTGAGTGATTCTAAGGTTAAATTCTTCATTAAAAAATACCGTTGTTTCAAATCCAATCATGCCTAGACTTGAATCAGTAGTCCGAGCGTTGGTCCAAGTCAACATCTTCCATTGCCAATATAGAACAATTTGACGTCATTTATAACCTGAACTAGCAACGAGATGGTCAAGGAGTCTGAAAGCAATGTATGAGATAAAAAATTGGATCATTCATGTTTCAGTAAACATTTTTTGTAGACATGTCTGACAGTTAACTGTTTACATGCGGATGCACATTATAAGAGTAATCGCAGAAGAACAATGCCTACAAATGAGGCAATTTGAAACGTACTAGCCTTCAACAATTTCGGATAAATGAAGGGCACTAAAATAAAAGCTCAATAGGAAAAAATTACCAAAAATTCAAGCAGTGCCTTTAATAACTCATGAAAATAATTAGCCTTCCCAAAAATTAGGATAGCTAACTGGCGGAAACATCAACACTTTGTTCATTGTACAAAGGCCCGGGCAGTTGCTGCTAAATAAAATATATTTTGAGTTTTTCTTGGGTAAATAAGCAGTTTTAGAATAAACCTCAACCTGGTTGATGTTTCTGTTATACGCCTGTGTAACAAAGTTTGTACAATCTTATGGAATAATTTCTTGTTAAACAGGCTTTCAAGTACAGATATTTGAAACATTGAAAACATTTTTTTTTCAATGAATAAAGGCTGTCCAAAGATACAATGGCATCATTATCTAACTTGCAGCATTATTCTAGGGTGTAAATAAACAGGGACGGCGTAAAGGTAAGCAAATGCAAAGCTTGCAATTTTCTGTATATCCATGCGCTCAAAAAACAAAAACTGGATGGGTTTCTCTGAAAAATAGTGAAAACTTTAGGACGTCATCTGCACACGTGATGAATGGTTGCCCGTCATCTTGCAATTGCTTGATGTAGACTGCCAGGACAAAAACCGAAATTGCCCTTATTGGATATCAATCGGTGAGTGTACAAGGAATCCAGGATACATGTGGGTCAACTGTAAGAAGAGCTGCGGGAAATGCTGAAGCCTGTCTAACTAAATGGGGTCAGTATTAAATGCTTATTACAATTATTTGTCACATACATGAAAGAGTGTGTAGAAATTAATGGACAAGTTTCACTGTGTTCTACCCAATTTTCTTCCACATTTTTCCCCTTTTTGCTACAGCCACCCCCAAACCTTCATCAAAATGTGTTTGTTTGCTTTTCCTTTCCTTATATACCTTTGTGTTTAGAATTTTGTGTACGTGTATTGTGTGGCGTTGGACACTTGTGTCGTTTTTCACAGTTTTCATATTCCTTGTTTGCTGGTTTGCTTTGTTCATTTCTAAATCCCTTACGATCCTCTACCGGTGAAATAATTACATCACATATAGCCATGCCATTCGAAGCATGCGCTGTGGTTTCTGCCTCAGGCCTACCCACAAGGTGATTTTGTTTGTGTTTTTTTCGATGATCTAATTTCCCATGTTAGAATCCGAATAGATCACGACGGGGCGGAGTTATCAGGAATTTGATGGGCCATGTCCACCAGTCCCTAGTGCACCGCTGCAGCCGCTGGCTTTCAGGCCCGGTGGACCAGGGCCATCAAATTCCTGATAATTCTGCCTCGTCATGATTTATTCTCTAAATGACTCAGTTTCCCTCTCCAACATTGACCATCAACGCCAAGCATAGACATTTGTCACCTGACCACCAGCCCTAATGAAATACGTACTTAACGTGCAGTTTTAAAATCCCAGTTCCAATAGTGAATCGCAAATTAATATTCAGACAATGGCAATAAGATGCCACTGAATGAGTTCAAAAATTGAAAAATAAGCGGAAGGAAGCTGGTTTTCAGAAGGCTTCCGGTCCATGAATAAGGTGACATAGTAAAAATATTGTTTGAAGCTGTATTTAATATTAGTTTAGATATAATGTTGCGTCATCAAAAGGGAAAAAAATAGACCAACCGACAATCAAGAAAGAGCAAAAGTACCCTCCGACACCGAAAGTGCCTTGGACAATTTTGCATATTTTTTTCAAATAATCCTTTTCAGTTCATGAAACTCTGTAGGATTGAACTTTACATTTCACATGAAACCCTCTTTTTTTTTTTATATGTATCAATTTAAGTTTTGATAGCTTTCAGCTTGGCAGTGATGGGGTAGTTAATGTTATGATTTTGCTTCTATAAATAGCAATATGACAATAAGCCTATTATGTGTCAAGCGCGACAGTTATTTTCAGTTTGCATTTGTGCCTTTGTACCAGGAACTGCCTTCTTTTAGACAAAAAGTTCAACCCTGTTTTCCTTTTCCAGGTAATCCCGGAATACCAGCCTGGTGAACAAGATGATATTTTACTGACTGAGGTCATGATGAAGCCCAGGCCAACATACCAGTGTCTCGCTGTATGTGTCTGTTGTGGCATCAACATAATAAATACATATAAATCACCAGTATGAAAATTCCAAATATAGTGCAATATGTCTATGTTATGCAATATATCCATGTGCTAATCTGTTGATGAGTGTCGATGACAACATCGCTTTCAGGTGTGAATGAAATAATCTGATATCTACGATAGCAAGGTGATCTTTGTTAGATGAAGGGCCCGTCTATCGGTAAACTCGATTATTATGATAATACCATAGCAAAACACAAGTACACCCCAGGCCATAAAGGTCTCCACCCTCACCCCTTTTGTCAACATACGGCTGTGTGCAAGGATGTGTGTGTATGGGTAGTTTATTTATTTTATTTTACCCGTACTTTTATTACCTTTATGGAGGGAGGATGTGGTGGCCTTGAAAAGGGGCTTTTTTTTTTCTTTTCTTTTTTTTTTTTGAAGGCTGCACACATCGGTAGCGGGTGTTACCGCTATGCTTCCTTGAACAAGCTTGGACCCTCTTTGGCCATTTTAGTCTCAGAAATTCGGTTCTGCTGGTCTGTGAGCTGCTGTGCCAGTTGTTCAAGGGTGGCCATGGCTCATCGTACTCATCCCTGACTCAATGGTCAAGCACATCCCATAAATGCTCAGTGGGGTCAGGAGATTATGCTGGCCAGGGCGGCATTTGGATGTTGTGCTGGAGATACTGCATACTGAATTGTGCACTTTGTGACAATGCATTGTCTTGCTGGGACAGTAGCCCAGGATGTTGCTGGAACCATTTGCAGACTGTTGGCAGGATCTCATCCACAAAGCGCTGGCCTGTTACAGTCTTGGTTACCTTGATGAGTTCTGTTCTTCATGTCGCTGTGATTGCCTCCTCCGTAGCATTCATGTTTCACCATGCATCCATCCACAGATCTCCCTGACTGTATGTGTCTAACCCATATTCTCCCATCATGGAAATCAAGGCAAAAGCAGGACTCATCTGACCACGTCATACTCCTCCGCAGTGGCTCCACTGATCTCTGGTCCAGTACGAATGTTCCTGACACCACTGTATCCACGCAGCCTTCAGTGCAGGACCGAGAGAGATGTGGATGTATGACGTCAGTTTAGCCAACAACACTCTCCTGCTGGTTGCATGCCATGATGGAAGGGGGGTAAGGAGGGGAGGGGGTCAGTACGCTGGTACAGGTGATTATATTTCTAGAGTACGCGGTGCGGAAAATAAAAATCTTTCAAAATTTTGGATAGTACGAAGTACGTAAAATAAGAGGGCTTCCAGTCCAGTTTGATGAAATTTAGAATCATGTGTCGTTAAAAGCGTGTGTGTTAGTCAACAAGTTTAACCTGTACCGTCGGCACGCATCCAAAAGAGCATACCGATCAAATCAACTTCCAGATTGCTGAAAATTAAACCTTTTGGGACTGAAGCAATAGCTCGGCTCAAGGCACTCAGGGCTCAAGAGCGCAGAGAAAAATGTTAAGGAAAACTTTTTCTTCATTTTAATAACACACGGGGGGGGTATATAGACAAGCACATGTATTTTAGACAGATAATGTATCTGAGAGGCATTTGCATAATTTGTCCGGCATGACAATATCTAATAAATTCTGGTTAATCCCAACAAGCAGTTTTCCGAAAAGAAATTTCCCAAATAGATGAAGATAAATGTGTGAAACATATTTCAACAATGGTTTTTAGTTTATCTATATTCCACTATATTTGTTGTGCGTTTATACTTGCAATGCAGGACCACAATCGGGACTAGCAGAATTTTGATAATCGCACCTTTTGCCAAGGCCAAATATAATTTAAATTGAACAGCGAGGCATATAGGGTTGGTAGTTCAGACGTAACAGTAACGCACACTGTTAATTACCAACCCAACTGCCGACGAAAAGTGTTGTGATATTGCGGTCTTAAATATGCGCAGGTACGCTTATTACAAGCACACTGACAGACTCTTTAGCGTAGTGTCAGGGAAGGGAGGTTTTTAATAATGTACACTGTGTCTCACAAGAGGCAGTCTTCAGAGCAGATATGACTACAACAAAGATGACTACGTAGATCCTGTCATGCTCCATTTCACAAAATGTAAGATGGAAGAGAACTCTTCTTGCGTTTTTTGTTAACCGATATTTATGTCTGGGTGCTAAGCCAGGCATTTTGTTCTTCCAAATATTCTTTTTTTTCTTTCTTCTTTCTTTATGTCTGGGTGCAAACCCTATGTTTTTTTTTTCTCCAATTCTTTATTATGTCTCGGTGCCAAACCAGACATTTTGTTTTTCCAATAATTCTTTCTTTATTTATTTCTTTCTTTCTTTCATTGATTCTTTCTTTCATTCCTTCCTTCTTTCTTTCTTTCACTCTCTCTCTCTTTATTTCTTTGTTTCTTTATGTCTGGGTGACAACACAGACATATTGTTTTTCCTCGGGTTCTTTATTTCTTTCTTTTTTTCCATGGCACTCAAATTTGTCCGGAGTTTTTCTCGGACACTATTATTCCCAAAACCACCAAAACTTGCCATGGTAACCGACCTGCCATTGAAATTGTGCATATCGTTTGGAATAGTCGTGATGTTTAAAATTATGCAAATGAAGAGCAATTAAAATTTTAAAAGCTTCATATCTTCCAGACTATTGCAGAAAGACACAAAATTTCATTGTGCATGTATAGGTTTGTGACACCTGCCAATACAATGGGCAGTATATGAATGCTGTGGAATTTCAAATTATGCTAATTAGGGCATTGAAAAGAATAAAAGTTGATGTCTGCTAAACTATTATAGATAGTAGGTATTCAATTTGAAGGCATGTGAGAGAGTCCGATCCAATGATCCATAAACCAAATTGGAGGCTTTTTATTAATGCAAATTATGCAAATACACAAAAATAGAATGTTGAATAGCTTCAAAACTATTACAGATGGTAGTGTCATTCAAACTTCACTTAATACGTTTGTAACATGGCCCCATCCAATGAACCAAGAACCAAAGTTGTAGGATTCTAATTTATGCCAATTAGCTTAATACACAAAATTTGGATTAATATAATGAACAATGGCAAAAGGGCAGCATTTCAAACTCTTCTCATTTTGAAGGCACTCAGATAGATTTGCTATCAAGCAAATCTTCTTTTCTAGTTTTTTCTTTCTCTCTTGGCGACCAAATTTGTCCAGAGTATTTCTTGGACACTATTTTTCCGAAAACCACCAAACTTACCAATGTGACCGACGTACAAGGGGAAGTGTGCACCTGGTTTGGAATAGTCATGATGTTTAAAATTATGCAAACGAGGGGCAATTAAATTTTAAAACTTCATATCTTCCAAACTATTGCAGATAGACACAAAACTTCAATGTGCATATATGGGTTTGTGACACCTGCCAATATAATGTACAGTAAATAAAAGTTGTAGAATTTCAAATTATGCTGATAAGCGGTATTAAAAAAATTTTAGTCGAATATCTGCAAAACTATTAAGGGTAGAGATGCTATTCGAACTTCAAATTATATGTTTCTAGCAGAGCCGCATAATTGAACGTTGAACCAAAGTAAATTGATGCAGATTAGGTGAATACGCAAAATTTAAATCCTGAATAGCTTAAAAACTATAAGAGATAGAAGTACCATTTCAACTTTATTGTTAAGTTTTGTGACATAAGTGCATCCAATAAACCATGAACCAAAGTTGTAGAATTTTTATTTACGCAAATTAGGTGAATCTGTAAAATTTAAATCTTGAATAGCTTCAAAACTATCATAGATAAAAATGTCATGCCAACATCAATTTGTAAGTTTGTGACATAGTCGCATCCAATAAACCAAATGTTAATTTATGCAAGTCAGGTGAATAAGCAGAATATAAATCTTGAATAACTTCAAAACCGTTATACATAGAGGTACCACTGCAACTTCAGTTTGTAGGTTTGTAACATAACGCATCCAATGAACCACGCACCAAAGTTGTAGGCTTTTAATTGATGTAAATTAAGCAAACGCACAAAATTTAGATCTTTGAATAGCTTGAAAACTATTATAGATGGTGGTGTCATTCAAACTTCAGTTTATAAAGTTTGTGACATGGCCACATCCAATGAACCAAGAACCATAGTTGTAGCATTTTAATTTATGCAAATTAGGCTAATGGACGAAACTTAAATTATGTTGAACAACGACAAAGTGTAGCATTTCAAAAAGTTCTCTTTTTTGGGCACCCATATTTGTTGTGAAGCAAATCTTCTTTTCTAGTTTCTCTTATGTTTACTCCTTGCATTCCCACCTATAAAACGGTCAGAGAAACTATACGATGATAACAATAGGTGGTTTAGAAGAAATAAATAGAAAACAGACAACCTTTGAACTTTTTTCCGAGGCGAAGGGGAGTACTGTCACAGAATTCGGCCGTTCCAGAGAGACAAAATGGTCGAAGGCAAAAGATTTCCTCTGCGCATGCGCTCAAAATGCACCGAGTCAAGCTGCGCACTTGCGCTGGGGTTTACGCTCTGGTGAATGTCGTTTGCAAACTTCAATCATGGCTTCATTTGTTGTTCTGCCTTCACAATTTCTGATGCATAGGTAGCAGCGCGATGGCTGAACCCCGTTTCAAGCTCCACCACACAATTATTTTTCCAGTTTTATAAAAATGAACAATGACAAAACACTTCATTGTATGAATTGCACCAGAAATATGTTAATTGAATCGACAGGTTATAATATTTGAATCCCTCAAATCGCCATTAAGTTGAGACGGCTTTGGCTAGTGGAAAAAGTTAGACCCCTATCTAGAAACTGTAAGTTTGAATCGTCCATGAGGTTAATGTTTCCGTTAGCATCTCCGTTGGATTTACAGGAGGTTCGATGAAATGGCTGGGATGTTGTCCAGGGCATTTAAAAGTGAATAAAAACGCATTGGTGAAAACCAAGGAGACTCGAATTTGATTTTTGGATTTTACACCTTCTGTGCTCTTGACTGTACTGTCACTGTGTGAACATGAACGGAGACTGATTGTAAGTTAGTCAGCTAGATCATATATGAATGCCACATTGGCACCACCAAAGTTGAACCAGAGAACCACGGAACTCACAATGTTTCATGTTCAAATGAAATGCGACAATAAATAGGAAACCCATGATGAAATTCAACATAATGAAGGACACCAGTATAATTGTTAAATTTCGGTGAATACGGTAATGGTTTCCGGGTGTTGCGTATCGGTATACGATCGTAAACCAAGATCAAAGGACTCCGAAGTCAGCATCGTTTATGTTCCATTTGGAGAAATCACGCATCCCGAAGTTCATATCACAAATAGGAACACCCCAAAAACATGAAAGTCATTCAATTTTACATCGTTGAAAAGCCTGTTTACATAACAACGGTTCTGTAGCCTAATCAGCTCCGTTCCACTTCAGCGTGCCGTCATTGTTCTGGGCGACGGTCGTGTGCCCCTTCCCGTTGCCAGGTATGTGGACGATCGCGGATTGCTGCGAAAACACCGTCGCAAATTCCCTTATCCAAACAAACAGAAACCAGCACGTGTACTGGACAGCTAAACTTCCAAAAGTTTAGACGCAATTTTCTCATATAAATATTTAATTTTTTAATCTGATTTTTGGTGACAATATACTTCAAGTATTGTGCTTTTAGGAAATGATAAAAACCCATTTTGCGATGCGGGAAAGTTAGGCCCCTACGCCACAACGATGCCGCTAGCTTAATACTTGTTGCGTTACATTGGTTGTTCTAATTAAGTTGCTTCGGTGAAGTCTGGAGGATTTCTTCAGTTTATTTATGTAAATTACGGGGATTGTGAGCTTAATAGGTTTCAGTCTGAGCCAAATCAAGTTCTGGCTCCAGGGTGCTTCAGACATTCCCAGTGACTTCTTCACGCATTCAGTTCTCACAAATTAAATACTACGCGCTGTTCGTATTAAGATGTGTTCCAAGGCTACTCTGGTGCAGAGCATAGATAACACACACATGTATGTATGTATGTATGTATGTATGTATGTATGTATGTATGTATGTATGTATGTATGTATGTATGTATGTATGCATGCATGTATGTCACCTTAGAGGAATCATTTATCCTCCAAAATGTCACTGCCAGGCCAAGTTGTTTCTGTGGTGGAAGTTTCAGCTCAGTTTTCCTGTTTGCCACCAGGAGTCACCTGCAGCCGGAGTCCGCAATTGCTCCGAATTTACAGTTACGTTAGTAGAATTTACCAAGTACAGCAGAGAAGGTACAGACTTTCTTACTCTGTTGTGGGTTGTTCATAGAAACCCAGACATGGCAGTAACTCCTCACTCGGCACAAGCACTAAGCCTTGTAGTTGTCAAGCGGTACGAAATGGCTTTGCGGTGACAAATTACATCTGCCGCAGTGACAAAATAAGAATCAACGTAGCCTTAAATTGGAATCATTGAAAAGAGTAATGAACAGAAGAAAATCTGTACAAGTGTGATTATTATTTATATATTTTTTCCACCATACCTCAGTGGAAAGGTCACTTTTTGACATAAATGATGTAAGATTGCCATAGCTCACCAAAACCTCTGTTAGGCATGTAATTACCTTTTGCTACCAATAGGTTTAGCCCATTTCTGCTCCGAATACTACCGAATTAACAGTTTCCCTTGGTTGGGCGTGCCATCATGAATGATCGAACATGCAAATCGCAGTAACATGTATTCTAGAAACGAAAAATTTAAGTAAAACATGAAGATAGATTGCCTGCGAAGTAGACTCTGTTTTTTTAAGTTCTGATGTTCGCTGGAGGTAGAATGCCTGCTTTGCAAACAATAAGACAGACCCCAATTTACACCCGGGTGCCTTTGGCCAATTTGAGCAGCAACGGGTTCAATGTGTACTCTGCATTTCTCTAACCGCCACAATGTGGTGAGTTTGACCAAAATAATCCACAAACAGTCATCTTTGAATATCAGTTTACGGCTTGAAAGGTTACTGTGTTCTAAATAGGCATCACTTCACATCGCTTAAGACAGAGCTGAAGGTGTTGATTTTTGGGAGCACCATATTATTGATCCCATGGTAACACGTAACATTTTGTGGACATTGACTCTTGTATGATGCAAAACAGTAGTATACGACTACTTTGGGTTTTTCTATTTGTGTATTGACGGGCAGTGAATTTTACGGGTATTTAAAATTACCCGCGTACCCCCCTATTTTCTATACGTCCGGCATCCCGGTCAACCATAAATTTTCAGCGATCATTCACCACTGTTCTACACAAGTGACCATGTTTATAACACGAGTGTTTACATATAAACTGTTGAGGGGTGTTTACAATAAGAATATAATGTGTTGTTGCTTCCTTTTGGGGGCTAATTTTACTCTAATACTCCCCATGTCTTTTCACAACTGCCTCGGTTTCTTCTATAATTGCTAAATAACAGTTACATTTGTGGTTTCCAATAAATTATAAGTTAAAACATCTTTTTAAAACGGAGCAGCTAGAACTATAGATGTAAACAAAATATCGTTGGCTCATGTGTTTGCGACCTCCAATGTTTTCACTCGTAATGTATTTGTAACGGCACTGGCAATGCATGGGCAAGTTTTCAGTTTGTCAGATCACCCCCTTTTAACATGCTGGGAACACTTTCCTGCTATATTATCACGTAATGTTGGAATCCATGAAGAAACATGTCGATGGCGAAAACGCAAAACCACCTATCTGCATTTTTACAATTTCGAGTAAAAGAGAAATGAAGTTTTGCACATCTTGAAATAGTATAAAAAAACAGCATATACTCAAATGTTTTGGACATATTTTCTTGATTTTCATCACAGTGTTAACAAAACGATCCTTTCCAAAAATTTGTGAAAAAAGTTTTTTTTTTTTGCTCTGTCAGCAATATTTATGTGGCAGATAGGAGGTTTTGAGCTTTAGAGCTTTTTTTAAAAAACGGGTTTAAACGGGCAGTTAGAAGGTTTTGCATTTATGTATACTAGGAAGCAATGATCTCCATTTCAAATAAAAATCGCATTTGTGATCGCAAAGTGGTCACCTAAAGAACAAAAATGTAAATTGGGAGCTATATGCAATATCAGACATGGAAATAAGTTCAGGGTCATATTATTTATTAAATGATTATTGCAGTTATTGAAGGCATCATCAGGATGGCTGTACTAGATCAAACGGGTGGCTGTATTTCTTACGTAAATCAATAAAACAGAACAAAAATACACTTTCACGGCACAAACAAATGGATGGCATCACCCTTGAAGGAGCCTTGCGATGACCAAAAAGAAAGGAAAAAACTACATGTTTCTCAGAGTAGTCCCTAGGCTCAATGCGAACCAGTCGAGTTTCTTCAGAGGGCTTTCTCCATGTGGACGTTTGTTCCTGCCTGTGCTGTATACTTGTATTTTCATCAAAAGAAAGGTTCAAGCACAATCATACAAAATCTCAAACATATATATTTATTGAACAGATGTTTTTGGATAATCAATACTTACCGAGTATGCACCAGAATCATTCCGAACAAAAGCCACCACCAACGCCCCCACCCCCCAAAAAGTTCGGATTATTGGCAGTATTTTCAAGGATGGCCTATTGATTCATCACCTACTTTTATCATTGACATTAATGGCATAAACAGGAAAGTTTAGGCCTACCAATGTCACCGATGGACCAACTTTATAAAATGCAACAACACCTATTGTTTTTTAAGTAATGGTTAAAACTGTGTTTTTCCCTTGATTACTCCAAAACTAAATGTCGTTACCATGGTAACCAATAAAAACATATATCAGCCATTAAATTAAATGTACACCTTACCTCACCTTTAACTTCAGGTTCTTATCTTCCAATTAATACCCATTTTAGCTAGGTATTTTTTTTTTGTTTAAGGAAAGATTTACCATCAGTATTATCACATGTATCATTTCTCAGCAACGCGCAGTGCTAGCCTTAAAATTGCCATATCCACAAAAATCTACTCATTTTCAGTTATCTATACATTTGAAAGAACGTTTCTAGGCGACCAAAAACACTCTTTCATCCCTCAATTGACCTCATTGTCAGTGCAGAAAGACTCTTTTTACATTTTAAAATCAAATGTGAAGAAAATTATTCCTGATAATTAAAACTATAAATAAGTTTCTAATGTTTAATTGCAAATTTAAGTGATTTTTACAAATATTCTGTTGCCATGACAACCAACTTTTGACACTTACTACCTCGAACTGGTCTCTTATGAAACGCTTGTATGGTAGGTATGCTAATGTAAAGTTGTGTATGTGTGTTAAGTTATGCTTTATAAGGTGTTTTTCCCTTTATCTCATGAAAAACTTAATTCCGTTGCCTTGTTAACCAAAATAAATACAAATTGACCATGAAATTGATAATACACCCAACCTAACTTTAAACTTCAGGTTCTTATCTTTTGATTGATACCAAATCCAGCCAGGTATTTTTCCGGTTGAACAAAAACTGAAAATAAATTTTTAATAAGCCTTTTTGAAAATTTAGCTGCTCTACTATATCTAACCAGGGATGAAGTGCATTTTAATCTTAGGGACCCATGCATTTTTGAAACTTTGGTTATTTCTTGTAAAAAAAAAAAAACGAGGTCATTTTCAATGTATGTATAAAAACCAAGTGCAAATACAATTGTAGTGAGCGTTTGAGCACTTCCAGACACTTTTAGGCCTAGTATGAGCAATAATACAATATTTTACCAACAGCTTGTAAATTTTATCATCAATTTGACTTTCCGCTATTATTAAATGTTTATTTCTGTTACCAAACACCACCTTGTGTTTGTATCTTGCTTAATGGTTAGATCAAATAACAAGATTCGACAGGTTAACTACATACGATTTACTTTGAGAGTGTTTGAAGAGACACACTTTGACACTGATTTATCCGATGCACATTGGAGGTTTTGCGCTTTAGAGATTCAGAGCACTGCAGATAGGAGTTTTCGACTTGTGGCTGCTGTTATGACTAAAACGGGAATTCGGATTTCGGAATAGTCACGAAACATCGATCTTAAAGAAAGGAAGAATCGTGCATTGGAAACTGGAAGTCGTATTTTTTCACTTAGGAGGTTTTGCGTTTTCGCCATCGATGTGGTACCTTCTGGTTTTTCTTGGGGGGAGGGGGGGCTCATCACGATGTTTGACATAATTTTCGACATTTTTGCTAATTAAGCCCCATATTTATATGTAATGTCTCATGAAAATTAAAACACACACTGCATACAATACACGATTACATCAGATGATTTATAGCCACCATCACGATGTTTGACTAATTTTTTTTACATTTTTGCTAATGGAGCCCCATATTTATATGCAATGTCTACTGAAAATGAAAACACACACTTCATACAATGTACGACTATATCAAATGATTTCCAGCCACCGTACAGATATGAAATATTAACATTCGTGTTGCTTATTTTGTAAATCACGTGGAGTAGTATGCTCAAGGGTTCTGGACCATCCCACCACTCTGCACATCAAAGCGCGTACATGTATAATATAGAAGGCTGCTTGTAGTGCCTGAGGATCTGGCCGCACGCCTCTGCTTCTTGTTCAAAGTGGTCGTGCATGCAAGTGATGTACGAGAGTTTGAAATCCTGTTGAGCCTCTGCATTAATTATAGTCTCCCAACAGGTAGGAGCGGGACACGCTGGATCCGTCTTCTATGTAGACATGTAACTCAAAAGTCACAGACCTTCGAACAGTTAGATTTTCTAGCAACTTGCATACATTAGAAACACACAGCAATTTACTGAAAGCCAGCTGACTGAGGTTGATGATGGCATAGCGGCGTCCACAACACTTATTACAAGGCAAAAGAGGAACGTGTAATAAGCTGTTCATACGAATCAAGTGCAATAGCATTAGTCAGCCGCCAAGGTTGGCCACCAGGTGTCTCTTGGTTCACAGTGAGAACGTGGCTTATACTTTATTAGTATACTTACTGTGGAATAATGAGCATGATCATCGTTAATTACCAACATAAAAAAACATCCACCTGGTACATTGTATGTTGTTTATATGAGTACAAGTTCAGTTTGTTTGATATACAACAGTATAATGTCATGTTTTATGTCTGAGAGTGTAAAATAATTTGTTAAAACAATCAGTATAGCTCTAAAGGGAGGCTATGGGTATCCGTTGTTGCAATGCATAGTCTGTTAGTGTTATGACAGGTGGGCTCTGTAGCTAGCACAAGATAAATATGTTTGTATAAAGCTGAGTAAATTCTCTAAATGTCAACTGGTAGTCATGAAAGAACCACCCGTGCTGAAAAGCCACTCATTGGCCACAAAAGACAGGTACAACTACAATATAATATATACACACACTATCTACCATACAAAACCTGTCTCTCTTGTCCTGCTCCGACTCATGTTACTTAACCTATTATGAGAGATAATAGTTTTGAGATACACTGGCCCCTGTTTTGAGAGGCCCCCCTTAGTGTAAGTCAAAATGTGGTCTCTTAAAGCAGGACGCTTTCATTAGAGACACAATAACATGGAAAAGATAGCACAATATTCTAACTGTGCAGCAAAGTGGTCTCACAAGTGAGGGTGGTCTCTTAAGACCCACTCTTGAGTCACCACTTTAACTAACCCCAATAACTTGTTTTACCATGTTAATTTACCTGTTATGGGAGACCACCTGTTTTATGAAACCATTGAGCTTTGCAATGAGAGTGATATCTCGAGGCAAAGAATAATATTGTATTACATCTGCCATAAGAGACCTCGCTTTCTTGAGAAACCCCTTTGCTGTTCTTACCATGATCATTTACCTGTCATGAGAGACCACCTGTCTTAAAAGACCACTGTTACCTTGGTAATACGGGTGGTCGGTCTAGCAAGGATAAGTGTACATTAGTATTTGCATAAGAAACCTCCTACTCCAACTGACCCCAAACCCAATTCCTGTTATGTGTTAATGTACCTGTGATGTGAGACCATCTATAAATAAGACCATTTTTAATTTAGTAATAAGAAAGGTCTCTCCGGGCAGGAACCACTGTATAGGTGACGTCTCAAGTAAGAGACTTCTATCTCTTCAGAGACCACTTTGTGGAATCCCAAACAATATTTTTACCATGTAGACTACCTGTCTTATAAGACCACTGTAACTCGGTGATAAGGGAGATCTGTCTAGATTTGAACTACATGTACTGTACTGCTGTCGATACAATAGTTTCTACCACAAGGTTGTACTCCATTACCACTTAAAGTGGTTTTATAAGACAGGTGGTCTCTCATGACAGGTGGAGAAGAATATGATTTGGTAATCTTCCATGTGGTCTTTCAAGAAATAGTTGTATCTTATAACATGGTCAAGAAAAGAATCACCTCAACCTATAACCTGTATTATAATCAGCTAGATACCTTGGGCTATGACCTGCATTAAGTCAATATTCATTTCTGTTTTGTGGAATAAAATTCACTATTTTGCACATAAGACATCACCTTCAAGAAAAGTGGGTTTTTGTCCAGTGTATTGTTGTGGGGAAAAAAGTTTAACCAGGAGCTTCATGATCCCAAAACAACTTTTTGTACCTAATTAATGTGAGTGCTTAATCACTGTGAAGGCATGGACTGCTGTCACATGATTCTCCTTGTAGCAGTGCTTGCCACCAGTGGTGACTAACGCTTCTATCAGGTGCCTGTGAGATGCAAAGGCTGGCCCCCATGGAGGTTACATTTCAGTCCTTATGTCTGGCGTGTAGCCCTCCTGTGCGGGTCCACTCAAGGGTGTGGACTGGGTGTCCTGTTTATCCTGTCTGTTGCTCAGCTGACTTATCAGTCACTTGAGCTTATAAGATTGTCAGTCTTCTAGTCATCCGTCTATCTGTCCGCCATCCTCATTCATTCACATTTATATTTTCAACTTCTCCAAAACCATCGGCCCCTTTTGGCTTCTCCCAAAACTTGTTCAAACTTAATTGGTGGGCAAGTACCTTGCATGTATCTCGCTAAGTTTGTTCAAATGATCATGGGTTTTGTAACTTTGATGAATTATTTTGCTCATTTTTGACCACATTTTTAAAAAGACCATTATTTCTTCAAAATCACTGCACCAACTACTTCAAAACTGCATACGGCCTCTGCTGGAGACCTGAAAAAGCCAATTTGTTCAACAGGTGTCGCTGTGATTTGTTTCTAATGTTTACGAATTTTTCTGTGCTTTTACTACTTTCGCTTTTCCAAAACCACCAGTCAAGTTAGGCTAAAATTTGGTGGACCATTATCTTGCAGACCGGTCAAACAAAGCTTTGCCTCATGTGATGTTGCTTCTTGTCCCTGATTTTTGACGAAACTTTCTGTTGGGGAACTTACCGATCAATGCATTCATTCCTATTGATTACTATGTAAGTCAATGGTGATTGCAATGGAAATTCCCATTTTACTCATCTCTAATACCGTCAGCTAAATTTCAGTTTAAACTTTAATATGAAAGATACTCTACTCCTTGGGTAGGTGTCTATGGAGTCCCATCAGATCGTCTTGCTCCAGCGACCTTTTTTTAATGATTTTGTGTGTGGTTTCCTTTGTTTTTGGAAAGTCTTGAACAAAATCTGCAAAACCACTCGGCTGACCGCTTGGAAATTGCACAGACTCTGCAGACCCCTAGACCTAAACTAATTTTGTGCAAAGGATGTTGCCGCTATTTTACTCTTTTTTTATGAACTTTGAGTGTCTCTGTCATTTTCATTTCACAATCCAAAGCTGGACTCTTTCCAAAATTTCGCAGGTATGCATGTTAATTCGATCTCCGGTAATTTTGTTCACAAGATGATGCTACTTACATTTCCTGATTTTCAACTAATTTTCGAAATGACAAATCATTGTTTAGGGCACATGCAAATCTGGCATATTTCATTGTATCTCGATAATAGTGGTTCCCAGGCACAGCTTACAATTTAAAACTAACAGGCAAGTACATATGGGGTTTCTTTTGTTGTTGTTAATTTTGACATTGAGTGAGCTTGAAAGGTTGATCCTGTACACGCGGTTGCTGTTAAACATTGATAGGGATGTGGCTATGGGGAATTTTTCGGTGTTGATTGACCTTAAATAACCTTGAAAGGTCAAACAGATATATTGGCTCATATCATGGTAATGGTGGACCCTGGCACTTTTCATTTAAAAATGATGACTACAGAAATGTGCGAGATGGCTTTGCTATTGCAGATTGTTAGCCCTCGTAAAGGTCCAGCTTGACTGGGTACACGAGTGACATTTATGCAACGTATTCAAGGTCAAGGGACAGCTTTGGCACAGGACTGTGACAGTCCCTTGGCTGAGTAGCTGCTTGCACAAAACACCGTTGTTCCCTGGTTTCTGCTGTCGATGAAAATTATACACCTACATGTTTGATTTACAGAGGGGTTGAGTAGTCCATGGCTTGGGGAGGGGGGGGGGGGGCTGTTAGCGTATATGAGAGGGCCTAGGTGATACAGAACTCCCTTTGTTTATACTATCCTAGTTGCAACTCTTTCAGTGCCATATTTTGGACTGAGTCAACAGCTTTCTTTGGCATGCTTTGGGCGCAATGTGTCCAAAGCATGCCAAAGAAAGCTGTTGGCATAAAGTATTATACGCTATGTGACTATAGGCATGTTGGTATCTGAACGAAAAGTCTTTTTACAAGAAACATAAATCTAGCACCCATAATACAGTTCGTTTTAAGTTGTTCTACGTTAGTCGCAGTTAACATTAAAGGAGTTAAAGGCGCTATCATTTTCTTGATCCATTACCCTCAGTATATTTTATGTTCGGAACGAGCGGGACTCGAACCTGCAACCGTTGGCACCAGTCGCCTAGCTGAAATGGGAAACGCACATATCCACTCGACCAAATTCCCATTCTTAAAAAAAGATTGGTTTAATGGAGGTAGTTATGTGTGAGTGCCATATCAACACGGATATGCAGTATATCTACTGAGTCGGCATTTATTTCCAGAATCGGGGACTTAAATCCACCAGCACTAAGGAAATGCCGAAAATTATATTTTATGTTCGGAACGCCGTATACTCTCCTATATAATGTATTTACCACAATACCTTCCATCAGCAGCTGCTGGTATTTCTTCGCCTGTCTATGACCACTTGTCTGCATGGTCTTCTTCGCCCCTCTCCATGTCTAGATCAAAGGAGCATGCTTTTCACTGGTTTTAATGCCCCCAACACGTCACTTGACTCTTACTCGTCCAATTCTCAACCTGTCTGTGGAGTCTTTACCCCCTACATAATATACAGAACAATAGAGCATGCTTTTACAGAACCAAGACACCACTTTTACCTTCGACACAGCCATCATGTTGTCATGATGATGGTTCTGAAAAGTACCCAACTTGGCATGGTGATTGACCCAGTCACGAAAGGAATCTTCTGGTTTGGAATAGTCAACATGTTGAAAATTAGGCAAATAGGGGCCATTTAAAAATGTAAATGTGCAATATCTCAAAACTATTAACGGTAGATGTACCATTCCCACTTTAATTCATATGTTTATGCTATAGGCGCATCCAATAAACCACAACTGAATGTTGGAGAATTTCAATTCATACAAATTAGGACCAAAATCAAAATAAGAATCTACCATTTGAGTTGTGGCCGGTTAAAAAGTTATAAAAAGACGTAAAATGAAAAAATCTAAATACTTAATGTCCCATCTCGTTTTATCTTTGGCTAGATGCTCACACTGGGCTGCCATCAGTAGGCTGATATCCTGTGTCCTTTCATATCTTGTTTCCCACACGCAGACCAGCAAATGCAATTAATTCGATATGTGTGGTTATAGATCTTAGGTAAACATTATTTAAACATTGAAAATGCTACGATTCGTGTTAAAAATGAATCCAGATTGAGAATTGAATATCTCATGCATGTCAAAAAATAATGAAATTTCCGAGGAACCAGAAAGCAATATATATTGAAAGTTGCATCAGTAGTTTATTAGGTACGTTTGTACCTACCGTTATTGACGCTAGATATAATCTCCACTTAAACACATTAAACCATGATTAGTTAGATAACTACATGTCAGTTAATCCTCTTATGTGTTGGTCGCGCTGGGGCCACTTAGCCTCGATGATTGATTGGGGATATGAAATTTTTAGGAGAGGCATAGTAAGGCTTTTGTTCAGATGTCATTTAACTGAAGGATAATAAGTTTCATTTTAGGTTCACACAAAAATAAAAGATTTCATGTTGATGTCCTGCGGGTGTTAGTTTGCCTGGAGATGCTTATGTCTGTCTGTCTGTGTCTGTGGGTGCCATTGTGTGTGCAATTTCAACTTTCCTTGGGTGGTACTATTCCTGAGGGAAGACTATCAAGAAACGTTCTAACTAGCTTACGGCAAAGGAAAACTGATGATTGGAAATCAACACCTCAAGGGACTTCTTTAATCTGTGTGTACCCAGCTTCACATGCAAACACCTTTCTTTGGTGCCCCCCCCCCCAAAAAAGGGGGGCGGCTTGTGACAATTTTGAACACTTCGAAACTCCAATTTGCATATATTTTGGTGCAGATGAGATCACAGTCTCAGTGACTATTTACAGAAATTCTCCCTATTAAAATATCTGGCCACGTGTGTGTATAAATATTTGTCAGTTTTTTTAGGTTTTACACAACGAATACCTGAATAATATATATATATATATATATATATATATATATATATATATATATATATATATATATATATATATATATATATATATATATGATACACTTTGCTTTATTTCTTCATGTTTTAGTATTTTCGTTTTTGCAGAATTAAGTCAGAATCGATAACAGTGCCATGTATGAATCACACTTTCCCAAATGCTGAACACACGTACGTCGTATTTGCTAGCTTTAAAATGATTTTTTTCCAGTCATTTTTTCTTTGCAGAAAGGCTTCATAGCTACCAACTATGGACCTGTTTCATGGTGCTAAAAACACACAATCAATATAAAACATAAAAAGAATGATAAATTATGCATGAAGAAGCTGACAGGATCTTGCATGTATTTGAGATTGGAATTAGGTGCAGCTGCTTTGATAGCATGTCATCATAGCTCTTAATCAGTAAAAATAACAATCGTGCTGTTATCAAATCAGGGGCACCATTTGAGTAAACCATACTCGTGTTGATTACGCCGGCTAAATGCAAATTTACAGTGGTATAAGAAAATATTTTATTAATTTCTAGGCTCACTTGAATTCAAAAGCAAGAGTCAAAACTGCAGGTCCAAAGGTACAGGGGATAGTTTGCTGTGTTTTAACATGATAAGACATTTTCAAAATTTGTCAGTTTACTTGAGTAAATAGATTGAAACAGCTGTGCAACCCATATTCACTTAGAAAACCCCAATTTATGACCCAGGAAATAGCAGAAAACTGCAGCACACTTTAGAATTTTGCCATCACACACTCCAAACGTCCCACCAAAACCAAAAAGAAATCCGTTTTTAAAGGCCAGCAGTTTCAGTTTTACAACAAGACAATTGCACAAACATCAATCGATCAAAAAGTTCCGAGTCTTACAGTGACAAGCATCCAGAGTCCAGACCACATTGTTCATCAAATTTTACATTGTTTCGTATATATCTGCAGACATGATATGCTAAACAATATTAAATGGCATTCTTTGAACAATTGTTTGACACTTCAACAAGGTCACACCAGCCACAAATTGCAAGCACAGTGGTTACAACGTGTAGCACAGTGGTTACAACGTGTAGCACAGTGGTTACAACGTGTAGCACAGTGGTTATAACATGTAGCACAGTGGTTACAACGTGTAGCACAGCTTTCTGAAATGTTCCAAATTATCATAAATTATGCTCAGGAAGGTCATACACACATTTTTTTTACTCCACAGAGAATTAGCCACTGCATGAAGCCAATTGAGCTTATGGACAAGAAAAGCAAAATGTAATATATAGCCTAGAAACGTAAAATTAAAAAGTGACATGATTAAATTTTGGAAAGCAGCATGATATTGCAATTCCCTTGTCAGCTGGGCAGAATGGACATCCATGTTGGCCAAACGTTTTCTCCATCGAATTTAAATGCAGGGTGAATGATGATTTTTTTTCTTCATTTTTCTCATATTCACCTGATGAACATAATCTGCTTTGGTGATAAATGATGTCACTTCAGTTTAAAGTGTTTGCTGTAAGCCTGATTTGCGACTGTTTTCAATTATGTACGTCCTTAAAGTTTTAATTTGGTTTTTAACCGGTCCCTTCCACCTTGGAAATACTCTTCATTAACTACAGACTTCAAAAACATATTGGCCTAACAACTTGAAACCAAAAAATTATCACTTGCGCTAAAGATAAAAACAGATATGGTAGGCCTGCCACTTTTGGTGATCCTGACTTGTTAGTCAGCCGAGCTGACTGCAAAACAAGAAAGTAGGCCAACATCATTTCCGTGAAATTTATGAATCTGGATCATTACAAAAACACTCTATCTACATCATAACTATGCGTCTTAGAACACAGCCCACAGCAAAAGTACATATCTACTATATCTGAAGTAAATCTGGCTGATGGATTTTGGAAAAGAAATTGAAAACGTGAATTACCATTGCAATCCCCGATGACTTGAAATGTATGCATCAACAAATGAGTACCCGAATTGCAAAATTAATTAAAAACCAGTTATCGACAGTAACGCCACCTGCTGAAAGCTTTGCCTGACCTTCGAAAAGGAACATCATAATCTAAAGTCTTAGGATAGAAGTCAAAAATAGCAAAACGTACAAAAACTCAGCTGATAATCAAATCAAAAATTGCATGGCCATCTGTTATACAAATTAAGGTCGAGTCCGCAGAGGAGTCCCTACACAATTTCGAAGCAATTAGCCATCAGGGAGGGGTTCTTTCTTTTTTAAATGAACAGACTTCTTTGGAGCCAATCGGAGGTACATCCCAACCAAAAAGTTTAATGTGTATCTGTCCAACGGTTTTGAAAAAGCCGAAAATATAAATTGTGGACGGACAGCAAGGACTTATATACAAATGATGGAAAACTGGCCGTCCTATAAGCTCAGATAACTTACAAGCCATCTGAGCTAAAATGTTTCGATTCATATTCTTTACCATAACAGCCACATTACAAAAGCAGTAAAATTTGATGAGCTGTGTTGTTTGAATTCTGAATACCAGTCGTTTTAAGCATGGACTGATGCATGTGTAAATATCTTTTATGGACTTACGTGGTGGTTCATAAAAACCAAGCTCTTGTTGTTTGAAGGAACTTTTGGAGTCTCTTCTGGCAAATTCTATACTGTATTGTAATTTCTGGCACATGTGTTGTAAATTGGTTAATCTCTATGAACATGTGTAGTACAATTTTTCAGGCCTATTTACACACTTAACCTGTCTATGATACGGTACTGACCCTATTAATCACATTTGATGCATTTTCTATGTCTAAGTCAACCCCTGCTCAGAACACAGTACTCACCAAAAGAAAAAAAAATCTAAAAATGTATGCCAAGATACCTTGCACATAAAAAGAGCAAAAATATCAGAGCCATAAGCTTATGGCGCCAACAGTTTGGTACTGGTATAGACTTTTGTAAAGTTCTACAGTTCTCTAGGAATCTAGCCCATTGATTCTATGGTGCAATATATATTTTGCTGAGCTTCAGTGCTCATTGTAAATATGTAGTGTACACTACACAGCATTCAATTGAACGCTTCTATCTTTTCCACCATAAACAGATCAAAACTGACTGTGGTGGTCATATGTGGCCGGCTTCACTATTTTAAACAAAATTTTAAAAGTAATAAAAAGATATTTGAATGGTATTTTATACCCTCGTACCTTAGCACCCAACCGATCCCAAGAAAGGCTGCTGGCTCAGTCTTTGACTCATTCTTAATGCAAGTGGTAATGGTTTATAGGCAATGGGAGGCTGCTTGTCACAAATACGCTGTCAAGATGATCATCTTTCAGGTCCCTACATTGTGTCAGGTTGTGTATCGGGCATTATGAGTATGCATTTGCTTGTTTGTTTTATAAGTACGTAAAATGATAGGTTAACCAGCAGGGTTCAGGGATTCATCGGGTTAAGCCATAGAAAGAAGCGTTTAAGAAACTATGTATGGTTTATATACAAACTTTCTTGAGCCACGCAGATTTAACATTTAAAACATGCGAGAATACGTGTAAATTCAGTGTTCGTATAAGAAAGGTGCCGCGCACCTTAAACTTTCACATTGTATGGGGGGGGGGGGGTAAGGGGTTTTTCGTACTGGCGTACTGAGCATTTTTACATGCCGTACTCAGGTACTGGAAGCCTTTGTAATCTCCGTACTTCGCATCAACCATCATTAGTACATTTTCTTATTTTCCGTACCTTTTACTAGGTATTATTAATGTATCAGCGTACTATCCCCCCCCCCCCCCCCATGAAGGCACCTAACTTCTTGTGGCAAAGAATTCCAAACTTGAACACCTTCAAATAACAGGATGTATAGCAATTACAAGTTTAGCCATTTATATATACAGAAAGCAATTTGTCTATACTCTTTGGCGTGTATTTTTTTATTGTTTCAAATTGTTACATATCTTGATGGCAACCTGTAGCAGCGTACAGGGACCCCTCAACCCTTATAAAAGCGTACAGTGACCCCCACCCCAGACACCTCTCCACTTCCACCCAACTCCATTTGTAACCAATGGTCGGGTACAAAAGAGGAGGGCATCAAGTGTGCTTAACTCAATCCTTACGCAATTTCAAAAATAATATGTGTTTACAATGCCCTTGACTAAGATAATCAAGCCTAGCAGGTAGTCGCAGTTGTTTAATACCAAGTTTAAAACAGTTGAAGATTCTGGCAGATCCAACAGAAGACACGCCCCCATCATTTAAAAAGAAACACTCAAGCTTCAGCCCAAGATTACACACTTACGCTGGTCATAGCTCCCAGTTACAGATACACTGTATTTGACGGTTATGGCACTTTTATGCAAGGATCCAAAATGTGACAGCGAAAAGCAATTTAAAACAACAAAACACGACTCGCAGGTTGCGCCGTTGGTTCAGTGAGACTGGTGCTTTAGCTACATGTAAATCATCACAGCACACGTGCTGAATAGGCTGCATTTGTCTTAACGTCTGATTTAATTCTGAAAAAATAACATTTGACATAAAAAAAAATGTTTTTATGCTTTCTGGTTGTGGAACTCAGCTGCATTTGTCTTAACGTCTGATTTAATTCTGAAAAAATAACATTTGACATAAAATAAACTTTTTTATGCTTTCTGATTGTGGAAGGCATAAAAACTGAATAATATAGCCAAGATTTATACACATGTGCTATGCCATGCTATGTGAAGAAAACCTTAGCATTGGGGGTGCAATAAAGAGTATGATTTACGGAATGTCCTGAGGTAAAGATCACATCTGCACCCAAATATACTAAATTCGAGTTTCATGATTTTCACAATTTCTACCAAAATAACCTTCACCGACCCTAACAAGATATACAGATTCTACAGTTTAGCTAAAGTCCAGGTTTCTTATTATCATTTTTATTTCGTCCAGCTCAGGC
>OZ026621.1:55016570-55113570 GCA_964020975.1 Hermodice carunculata
TTGATGACTGTGCAACGTAAAGCCATATACCTTACAGGTTACGGAAGGGGAGCGTTGTTCCATATATCGCATGTCTGTGCAGCTTTAAGGAATTTGAAAGAGACCAAAGGCTTACTTTGCCATATATCTATTACTAATACAATAAAGCCATGAATAAAGGTATAATTAATAGTATGTAGCATTGTATACCATAAAAAAGTCATGAATATATTGTATACCACTGCTACAGTGCATATTCTTGGGCAAAATGAAAATGCTTGAAGTCCGGCGGTTGAAGATTATATTCAGCTTTAATAAACAAAGTTGCTCCACTATTTTCTCATAACCAAATAGACAGAACCTTTTATTGTGCCCCCAAAATATCTTGGTAAACCTGGTCTGAGATGATCACAGGATGATTACAGGGAAATATGCGACGGTTTGGTTTCATCCAATTAACAGATGGCGTACAATGACATTGCGTAATTCTTTGGGTGCCATATTTGGACGGAGTCAACAGCTTTTCTCGATGCGCTTTTGGGCGCATTGCACCCAAAGCGCACCTAGGAAAGCTGTTGACCCGGACTATTATATTTTATGTAATTACAGGCATGCTGGCACGTGAATGAAATGTCTTTTTTTCAAGGAACATAAATCTAGCACCTGTATGATTCAGGGGCAGTTCGGTTTAAGACGATTTGCAGTTGGCATTGAGAGAGCTAAAGGATATGACAAGCAGAATCTTCCTCTTGTATCTCCTGTTGACCAAGATGGTATTTAGGTGTCCTTCGAAATCCCTTTAAGCCGAAAAACACCGAAACAGCATTAAAGAAATGAGACACGTACAGTCACTTAAGTGTTCTTTATATTTTTGTCGTGTAAACCCTACGCTTTTTTTTCTAAATCATAATAAAACCATCAATTATGAAGGTCGACTTACCTATGCTAGCTTCGCAAGGAACCTGTATTAATGTGTTAAACGATATCGCGATACGTTATGCACATGTATGTTTGTTGCATGTTTGGGTTTTTCAGTCATCACAAATCAAGTAAAGTATCACGTTTGTGTATACCATCTGATTTTTTGTCAGTGATAATGTTCTAGGCTAACGCAACCTTTAACTTTATCCGTAGGGTCTAACTCACTATCCAACAGTGCCCTGCAGAGAGCTTGCTACACGGTGCGATTCATGCTGGGTGATATTTACGCTGTGCGCAATTCTTACTATAAGCTTTTCGGTCGGTTCGCTTTGATGGGTGTGCGAGAAGTCACTACTGACATCCCAGAACATGCCGATCTAGGATCATGGTGGAATACTAGGGCTCGGGGCCTTGGAGCTACACCGTCTCGTCCTGTGTCCACGGGAGGGGAAGAGAATGCGTTATGCCTGTCCACTGATAGATATAGGGATGAAGATATTTTATTGCACGAGTTTTCACACGGTCTTCATCTTCTGGGAACTGCTTTTGTTATGCCCACTTTTAACTCGAAACTTAAGAGCCTTTACAACTCGGCCAAGGCTGCAGGAAGGTGGGCTAATACGTATGCCATGAGTACAGACCAAGAGTATTGGGTAACTAGTATTAAAATTTGTATTATTAATATTTAACGGCTACTAAAGGAGTCATCGATGAAACCAGTGCACGTACAACTTTGATAAGTTCCATGTGATGTATGAATGTGTCGAAAGATTACAATTACTTAAAAAAACACCTGTCAACATCTTATGACATGAAATAGGGAAAATGACTCGCTTATGGGAAATGGTTATTGAACAAACACCAGCAAAAAAAGTAAAGGAAATGTTTAAGGATATTGAAAGGGCATAATTTATTAAAATTTCTAGGAAAAAATGGCAAAATGTGTGAGACTCTGGCCACACAGGCGAGATCTGAGCGGTATAATAATACTATTTTGATAAAAGAAAATTACATGACTGTTCTGATTGTATCTAGCTGTGTGAAATTTTATTCTTTGGAAGTTGAAAGTCACCCCTATTTCACTTCGAATTATTCTCTCGCCTGAATCTATTATTACGTCATCTAAGCTCTGGGGTTACAGGCCGAAAATAGTCAAAATGTGATGCAACTAAAACTACGTCAAGTATTGTCAAACACACGTAAATAATTTTCATGCTTCTAGGATGCTCTGAGTTTTGTCATACTCTCCTTGTCCTCCGATGTCCCAGAATGGTGCCATGGAATGTTGACCAAAATCTGATCATTACAAATTATTTCTGAACATAATTATGAAGCTGGAGATAGGTATGTGTCTGGTATGTCCTTCTGCGTTCATGTGTTTTGTCCGTAATATTTTCACAGGCTGAAGGGGTACAGAGCTACTTTAATGTGAATGCCTATGCCAATCCGCCAAATGGTATACACGGTCCAATCAGCACACGTAAAAAATTACGTAGCTACGATCCAGCCTTGTACAACTTCATTAAAGCGGTGTTCCCCTGTGATAACGCGTACATAAAAAGATGTAGGAAGGACAGAAGTGAGTTCTTTACTGCTTCCGATGGAAGTCCTGTCAGCTATAATGACTGTTTCTCGTTTCAAATCCAGTGATAAATTTGAATTAAATAATTAATGCTGAATGTGAAACCCTGCATAATACATGAAGTAATAGAAAACTTTCTACCTTGATATTATATTTCGTTTGTGGCCTTTGTCTGTACTGACTTAAGACTTTTCTAGTGATGGTAGATGTATTTATAGCATATCTCACAATGTATAATAACGCAGCCCAAGAGCGACCATTGACAAGAGAAAATATATAAGATCGTTCCAAGAAAAAATAAAATATATACATGACATCAATATTGACATAAAGTGATCAAAGAGACAGGAAAGAAATTTTCCTAAAATTTGACATTGGATTGAAATAACACACATTTGAAGAGAACGCAACAATATTACGAAGCAAGGAAACCAGATTATTTCGCCCTCATTGTTCAGAGTTGAATAGCACATATTAATATAATGTGATCGCTATACATATTTCGGGAACGGTTGTTCCTTTTTGTTTATGCTTGGAGAATATCGAAAGTTTTGGAAAGTTCATTCTTAATAATACACTGCCGCGGCTCGTGTCTTCCATTTAAATTCCGGAAGCTTCAAAATCACAGAAACACCATTCTAAGCAAGAGTGCGAAATATTATTTCAAAACTAAACGTCTGTTAACCTCTTCAGAGTCAAATATATATTTATTCATTTAACATATTAGGAATTAATGATATGGTTGTCTCTTTCTCTTACAGATGCCGAACTCAATCAGAAATTGAAAATCAATTGCAAAAAAATTGATGACGGCGGTGATGACCCAAGTAAGAATTCCGTGTTTTATTGTTACAAGCTAAAGGTTTTAAAAAGTAACTGAAAGGGTAGCCTTGGGATTAAGCCATAGGGAAAGACCTGCCTCCCATTTATAGCTGTAATGGAAGTACCTGTGAAGCTACAGGCAGATTTGATAACAATGTGAGCTGTTTGCATTGGTTTAAACATATTTATTTCAAAAACGATTGGAAAACAGGCACCATGCCTATATAAATCGCACTGGATTTGAATCAAACAGGATAGTAAAGGTAGAAAGTGTATAGTAAGATTATATTCTTACATCGATATTTTTCTATACAGAAGTCAACAAAAATTCAGCTATTCGCAAAACAAGAGCCTGCTATATAAGGACCAGAAAAAGTTCATAAAAGTTAAATCGCAAACAAGTATTGACATTGGACTGACTTTGTGGCTTTGAAAAAATTGATAGCTTTTATGTTTTGTGGTGATGTTCAGGACGAGTTTTCGAAAGGATTGCAACATTTAATGAAAATAGCTGTTAAATCTTTTGCCTTATTGTGATTAATTCCATTTCTGGTTTAACACTTTGCCCAATAATCAGAATCAAAGGCATGTTTATCCGACTTGTTTGAGTGATTCTAAGGTTAAATTCTTCATCAAAAAATACCGTTGTTTCAAATCTAATCATGCCTTGTCTTGAATCAGTAGTCCGAGAGTTGGTCCAGGTCAACATCTTCCATTGCCAATATAGAACAATTTGACGTCATCTATAACCTGAACTAGAAACGAGATGGTTGAGGAGTCTGAAAGCAATGTATGAGATAAAAAATTGGATCATTCATGTTTCAGTAAACATTTTTTGTAGACATGTCTGACAGTTTTGCGGTTTACATGTGGATGCACATTATAAGAGCAATCACAGAAGAACAGTACCTACAAATGAGGCAATTTGAAACGTACTAGCCTTCAACAATTTCGGATAAATGAAGGGCACTTAAATAAAAGCTCAATAGGAAAAAATACCAAAAATTCAAGCATTGTCTTTAATAAGTCATGAAAATAATTATCCTTCCAAAAATTAGGATAGCTAACTGGCAGAAATATCAACACTTTGTTCATTGTATCAAGGCTTGGGCAGTTGCTGCAAAATAAAATATATTTTGAGTTTTTCTTGGGTAAATAAGCAGTTTTAGAATAAACATCAACCTGGTTGATGTTTCTGTTATACACCTGTATAACAAAGTTTGTACAATTTTATGGTATAATTTCGTGTTGAACAGGCTTTCAAGTACAGCTATTTGAAACATTATTTTTTTAAATGAATAAAGGCTGTCCAAAGATAAACAACCGTACAATGGCATCATTGTCTAACTTAAAGCATTTTTCTAGGGTGTAAATAAACAGGGAAGGAGTAAAGGTAAGCAAATGCAAAGCTTGCAATTTTCTGTATATCCATACGCTCAAAAACCAAAAACCGGATGGGTTTCTCTGAAAAAATAGTGATAACTTTAGGACGTCATCTGCACACGTGATGAATGGTTGCCCGTCATCTTGTTTGATGCAGACTGCCAGGACAAAAACCGAAATTGCCCTTATTGGAAGTCAATCGGTGAGTGTACAAGGAATCCAGGATACATGTGGGTCAACTGTAAGAAGAGCTGCGGGAAATGCTGAAGCCTGTCTCACTAAATGGGGTCAGTATTAAATGCTTATTACAATTATTTGTCACATACATGAAAGAGTGTGTAGAAATTAATGGACAAGTTTCACTGTATTCTACCCTATTTTCTTCCACATTTTTCCCCTTTTTGCTACAGCCACCCCCAAACCGTCATCTATATGTGTTTGTTTGCTTTTCCTTTCCTTTTATACCTTTGTGTTTAGAATTTTGTGTACGTGTATTGTGTGGCGTTGCACACTTATACCATGTATTGTTTTGCAAAATCATATTGTGTGTGCATGTAAAGTTACGTTGTGTAAGAGTGTCGTTTTTCACAGTTTTCATATTCCTTGTTTGCTGGTTTGCTTTGTTCATTTCTAAATCCCTTACGATCCTCTACTGGTGAAATGATCACATCACATATAGCCATGCTACTCGAAGCATGCGCTGTGGTTTCTGCCTCAGGCCTACCCACAAGGTGATTTTGTTTGTGTCTTTATCGATGATCTAGCTTGCCATGTTAGGATCAGAATAGATCACGATGGGGCGGAGTTATCAGGAATATGATGCGCTATGTCCACCAGTCCCTAGTGCACCGCTGCAGCCGCTGGCTCTCAGGCCCGGTGGACCAGGGCCATCACATTCCTGATAATTCTGCCCTGTCATGATTTATTCTCTAAATGACTCAGTGTCCCTCTCCAACATTGACCATCAACGCCAAGCATACACATTTGTCACCTGACCACCAGCCCAGATGAAATTCTCGGATCCGCCAACGCGTCATAAGCTGCTTATCAGCTGACTGCTGTTGTTATGCAAATGAGCGGGCCCTGTGAAAACAGGTTCCACATCGCATAGGTCCCATGTAAAATTAGACATTTTTATCCAATGTTATATCCATGTTGTCGACCGCAAATCAACAAAATAACTCTGAAGGCAGCATCGTTTTGCCGAATTCTGCTACTGAATAAAAAATTGTAGAGATTTTGACGATCATAACTTGGGGTTTTAACGCTGGTTTTCGGGTAACGCTTAGCATACACTGTATGGGTATCCACAGACACTTTCAGGGAGATTCACCGAGTGACGCGGGCATGTAAACTAAGATTCCCGGATGTGCGGATCCGAGAATACGTACTCAACGCGCAGTTTTAAAATCCCAGTTCCAATAGTGAATCGCAAATTAATATTCAGACAATGGCAACAAGATGCCACTGAATGAGTTCAAAAATTGAAAAATAAGCCGAAGGAAGCAAAAATGACAAAATAGACCAACCGACAATCAAGAAAGAGCAAAAGTACCCTCCCACACCGAACGTGCCTTGGACAATTTTGCATATTTTTTCAAATAATCCTTTTCAGTTCATGAAACTCTGTAGGATTGGACTTTATATTTAACATTAAACTGTTATTTTTTCATATGTATCAATTTAAGTTTTGATTGCTTTCAGCTTAGCAATGATGGGGTAGTTAATGTTATCATCTTGCTTCTTCTATAAATAGCAATATGACAATAGGCCTATTATGTGTCAAGCGCGACAGTTATTTTCAGTTTGCATTTGTGCCTTTGTATACCAGGAACTGCCTTCTTTTAGACAAAAAGTTCAACCCTGTTTTCCTTTTCCAGGTAATCCCGGAATACCAGCCTGGTGAACAAGATGATATTTCACTGACTGAGGTCATGATGAAGCCCAGGCCAACATACCAGTGTCACGCTGTATATATCTGTTGTGGCATCAACATAATAAATGCATATAAATCACCAGTATGAAAATTCCAAATATAGTGCAATATGTCTATGTATATCCATGAGCTAATCTGTTGATGAGTTTCGATGAAAACATCGCTTTCAGGTGTGAATGAAAAGATCTGTTATCTACGATTGCAAGGTGATCTTTGTTAGATGAAGGGCCCGTCTATGGGTAAACTCGATTATTATGATAATACCATAGCAAAACACAAGTACACTCGTGGCCATAAAGGTCTCCACCCTCACCCCTTTTGTCAACATATGGTTGTGTGCAAGGATGTGCATGTGGGGGTAGTCCATTTATTTTATTTTACCCGTACTTTTATTGCCTTTTTGGAGGGAGGATGTGGTGGTCCTGAAAAAGGCATTTTTTGTTTTAAGGCTGGACACATCGGTAGCGGGTGTTAACGCCATGCTTCCTTGAGCAAGCTTGGACCCTCTTTGGCCATCTTAATTAGTCTCAGAAATTCGGTTCTGCTGGTCTGTGAGCTGCTGTGCCAGTTGCTTAAGGGTGGCCATGGCTCATTGTACTCATCCATGAATCAATGGTCAAGCACATCTCATAAATGTTTACTGGGGGTCAGGAGATTGGGCTGGCCAGGGCGGCATTTGGATGTTGTGCTGCAGATACTGCATACTGAATTGTGCACTTTGTGACAATACATTGTCTTGCTGGGACAGTAGCCCAGGATGTTGCTGGAACCATTTGCAGACTGTTGGCAGGATCTCATCCACAAAGCGCTGGCCTGTTACAGTCTTGTTTACCTTGATGAGTTCTGACTTCTGTTCGTCGTGTCGCTGTGATTGCCTCCTCCGTAGCGTTCATGTTTCATCATGCATCCATCCACAGATCTCTCTGAAGGTACGTGTCCAACCTTTATCCTCCCATCATGGAAATCAAGGCAAAAGCAGGACTCATCTGATCACGTCATACTCCTCCGCAGTGGCTCCACTGATCTCTGGTCCAGTCAGAAAGTCCCTGACACCACTGGATCAACGCAGCCTTCAGTGCAGGACCGAGAGGGATGTGGGTGTGTGACGTCAGTTTAGCCAACAACACTCTCCTGCTGGTTGCATGCCATGATGGAAGGGGGGTAAGGGGGGGGGGGGTCAGTACACTGGTACAGGTAATTATATTTCTAGAGTACACAGCACGGAAAACAAAAATCTTTCAAAATTTTGGATAGTACGAAGTACGTAAATTAAGAGGGCTTCCAGTACGCCAGTACGGTAAATAAAAAGCCTCAGTACGCCAGTACGGGAATCCCCTTACCCACCCTCATGATGCTGCAATGTTGCTTGTCTGCACCATTGATCATATCCCATCATGTGTCTCTTCATGTGTTGAACTGAGTAGTGATGGTTCCTCGAATCTGAAAGTCTTGGTCTTGCAGATCCAGCTTTCCTCTTGCATCCTTTTGTTTCTTGAAAATGTTTCCACCACCTCTATACCGCTGACCTGGAACAGCCCATTCTCATGGCAACCTCGTGGTTGGAAAGACCAGCCTCCAATATGCCAATGCTCCCGCCTCTGTCGATTTCGGGGAGCTGTGAGTGACCTGTACGACATGGCATTATGGATTCACATTGATCCCAATGTTGGCAGTAGCCCCTTATAGAGCCCATTGGTATCCCAATACCAGGCGCACCTCTCGTGCCTCCTCATTTCCAGGACATCTTAGTTTTGGTGACGATTCAAGTACTCTCAGCTATCACATCCATGTAAAACAACAGTCCACGTGACGCTCATATTTTCTCACAAATTTATAATTAGAACAGCACGTGTTAAACCAATGGGGGAGCCTGGTTCCTTGCCCAGGAGTATATCAACTCACACATTTCTCCGGCAAGCAAAAATTTAAATAATTTATTTACATGAAGTAAACTGTAATGACACGCTGTGGTGACCTTTCGTGAACTTTTCAGTACCAATCACGTCTAAAGTCGATCTACTTTAGTCTGACAAGTCTGAAGAAAAGCAGTTAACTCAGTCCAAAATTTGACACTGACAGAGTTAAGGCAAGTAGTTTCATATATAAATACATAGTTATATGAGAAAATTGAGCCCAGAGAGCGCCTAGTCAATCTTTGTTTCGGTTTGATCAGGAGTATATCAAGCCTGATAATTCAAATGACGATAATGATCCAGGCACCTTGCAGCTGCCAATGTCAAGAAAAAAAAAATATTTTTCACATCAAAGCGCACCATTACTGCCCGTCCGCCGGCCAATATTATGACACATTTTAATAGAGAACAATACAATACAACATAAGAACAATGGCTCGAGTATTTGCCACATGTTAAGCAAGAAAATAGCTGGGCCAGATTTGAATACAATTATATGCAAGTACGAACGCATTTTCCTGCACACTAGCTAATTTTTAAACAGTTGTGCTGAAGAATGATCTATGGATACCCATGAAATCAATGTGAATGAATCGATAAGGTACTTAGTGGGAGATATTTTTGTGTAGTGATATCATGTGCCTTTGTATAACTTTTGCTGTTGCAGACATGAAGAAAAATGTCAAAATCAGAGATATACATATAAAATATTCATAAATCATATATTGCTTGCGAGGAAAAACAAAAATACTGCCACTAAATTTTAGTATAGTGTAGTATTGCACAAAATTTCCAAATTCTATAACTTCTGTCACTACTATTTTCAGTGAATCTGTTTCAATACTGCAATGAGACTCCTAGACAAAAGTGTCGCATGAGCTTATAAATTTACAAACTTTTAATGCATATCAGAGTTTACTGCACATGTGTCCCAAATGGGAAATATCATAGGCTAGCCCAGCTATCTTAAATAAATATTTAAATAATATTTCATCGTTTTTTTCACGGTGCTGTTTCATCAGAGAACAAGCGAAAATAAAAATTTAAAGTAACCAGTAGTTCATTGGTATTACCACTTACTGACGTCTTTCATCCTCCTGTTTTTTGTAGCACGAATATGATCCTCATTGGTATTTGTATTTTTAAAACAGATTTCGAAGGCAGACATGAAATATATAGTTACACATAAATTGACACAAACTCGGCATTTCAACATGGATGCATGATACAAAGTCAGCGTTCTCCTGTATTACAATAAACTTTGCACTTATTATGGAGTTTTGTTTTCCAATATAGTTAGCCAGGCTTGGTCCCTTCCTCCCAGGGATTTTTTCTTTTCTTTTCTTTTCTTTTCTTTTCTTTTCTTTTCTTTTCTTTTCTTTTCTTTTCTTTTCTTTTCTTTTCTTTTCTTTTCTTTTCTTTTCTTTTCTTTTCTTTTCTTTTCTTTTCTTTCCTTTTCTTCTTTCTTTCTCTCTTTCTTTCTGCTTCTTTTTCTTTCTTTTTGTTTCTTTTTTCTTTCTTTCTCTTTTTCTTTCTTTTTTCTTTCTTTCTTTCTTTAACTTTCTTTTTCTTTCTTTCTTTCTTTCTTTCTCTTTCTGTCTCTTTCTTTCTCTTTCTTTCTTCCTTTCTTTCTGTCTCTCTTGCTTTCCTTCCTTCCTGCTTTCTCTCTCTTTCTCTTTCTTTCCTTCTTTCTTTTTCTTTCTTTCTCTTTCTTTTCCTTTTTTCTTTTCCTTTCTCTCTCTCTTTCTTTCTTTTCTTCTTTCTTTCTTTTTTTCTTTCTATCTTTTTTTACTTTATCTTTTCTTTTCTTATCGTTTCTTTTTTGCTTTGCATTGCATTTTTATTACTTTGAGAAGGTAATTGCCGTCAGGTTGAATATTACAGTAAGCTTGCCGGACGTTTACCACACAGTGACAATATAAAGTTTGAACATCATATCATGTGAAATCAAATCAAGCTCAATTGAAAATTTTACCTTTTCGTGCCATTCTCATTCGTAGTTTTAGTTTTCCCTGTCCAGACATGTCTCTGTGTCAATTTATAGGAACGAGTACATTATCTAATTTTATTAATTTTACATATCTGATATCTTTACCCACTAACACTCCAAGTCGATAGATAGATCTGAGGGAACCACGCTAACTTTATGACAATATCTCTCAATTTCCATACACACATGTATGTATGTATGTGTACATATATATATATATATATATATATATATATATATATATATATATATATATATATATATATATATATATATGTGTGTGTGTGTGTGTGTGTGTGTGTGTGTGTGTGTGTGTGTGTGTGTGTTTGTGTGTGTGTGTGTAGCCCACATATTATGCGAACGGAGGATCTTTGTTATGCAACAAAATCGGGACGTAGCAAATTGGTCCGAAGATGTCGACTTCTTGTTTTGACGATGCAGCATTGCAAATAATAAAAATAATAGGAAGCTGACCCACATGGGCTTGTTTGGTGGATGACGACGAGCACCGGGAGAGGTGCGAATGGTCTTATCAAAATTCAAAAAGAAAGAAAGAAAGAAACTGGAGGACTGTAGTAGTACTGTGCTATAAGCTGACCTTGAATAAAGAGACTGAAGTGGTCCCGTGACCTTTGTTTTGAAGAAGATTTTTGAAAGTTTTTATCAAAAACTGAACTAAAAAATATTTTAAATATCTAGAAATCCTTGGAGTATAACCACTCATAAATATTTTGTGGAGGTTTGCCCAAGGGACATCCCGACCAAGTCTAAAATAAATATGGTTGATGGCTTTGGAGAAGAAGTCCAAATTCCGATATTACTGCTGCACTGCACACCAACAGGAATGCATTCATCAACCGAAAAGTCCCCAAATTGACATATTCTTTAAAAGTCAGGGATCAGCATTATTACCATCTATTTGAACACCTTAGTTTAACCCTCCCACAAGCTACATTGCCACCAAGTTTCAGAACAACCCGCGTGACCCTTTTGGAGAAGTCAAATCGAAAATTGCTTTAACATAATAAAATTCATTTTAAAAAAGAAAAAAAGTCACCGCGACACTTGTTGAAAAATGTAAGTTTCAGGAAACCTCAGAAACCTCCCTATGCAATTTCAAAACAATACGCCGTATGCATATTAATTTCCAGCCACAATGCACAGGTTTGATGCCAGGCGATCATGTGCGGGTCACATCACTGTCACAGACTGGGCCATATGTTCATTTCTCACAAAATTAGAGGATTTTTTGAGAAATTTAAGTTCAGAAATGCCAAAGTGGTATTCATGTAGTACTTGCAGAGCCATATATAAAGAAAAATTTCCATCTGCCTTTAATAAGTACTTTTTATTTGCAAAATATTAGTAATATCCCGCTTGTCCCAGCAGGTGCCGACCCTTATCTCGCCATATCCCGCCAAGCGAGACCAGGCAATCAAATATGCACTTGTGGCGGGTAATTAATTTACATATCTCCTATTGGCAAAATGGTTTTGGAGAAGATTTCTTAAGAATTTGCCCCCCCCCCCAAAAAAAATGAAGAAAAAAAAAATAAACTGGAGCATGACCATTTGTTCTAGCTTCATAGAGACCCACCCAAGGTATATTGCTACCACATTTGAAGTGGATTACACACAGAAATTCATTAAAAAAAATGAAAAAAATTTGCAGTACCACCTGTTAAAAAAGGAAAGATCTTGGGATCCCCAGAAGTTTCCCTGTGCATTTTCGGGGCAATTGGCCACGCGATTTTGGAGAAGAAGGCTTTTTGAAAAAAAAAAAAAAAAAAAAAACAGACATCATCTGAGCCTGACCATTTGAACAAACGTATCAGAGACCCACCCAAGGTAGATCCCCACCAAGCTTGAAGAGGATCTGGCCAAGGTTTTCGGAGAAGTCTAAAATGTGAAACGCCGATGGAAACGGACGACTGACCATCCCCCCTAAGCTCAGCTGACCGAGAAATCAGCTGAGCTGGAAAAGGCCCTTGAGGGCTGACCATGGTAGTACCAGTGTTTACGACAAGTGCCACTTTTTAAAAATAAATTTTAATAACTTCATGCATGGTCTCCTTTGTTTGGAGTTAAAAACTACTTAAGGGTTGGGAGTGTGACTCGAGCGAGGTTCCTGTTGTGAAGGGCATCAGACATGCCAATTCACCTCTAAATCCTAAATTATTTCCCTTCACATCTTAACTTCTCATATAGAATTAATAATATTCGGTACGGGGTTGAATGGGCTGCTCTCATACTTTGACTGGCACGATTTACAGCCAGGATTTAAAAATTTTAATCAAGAATAAAAAACCACGCACATATGAATTATGACTTTAAGGTCACAACAATTTCAATTAAAACGCGTGTATACATAATTTTGGCAATGTTTGGATACATTCAAATCAGTCAGAAAAGGAGCTTGTTTACGTGTCTGGCATATGACTTCAATAGTTATGTGACAACGTAACGGAGCTTCAATTCGAGTAAAACCAGCAGTTTAAGAATACAATTTGATTGGTTCTTTGCTTAGTGCACACACAAGCTCAGGTTTATTGGTGACACCTTTGTGAAAGGACACGTTCAAGGCCGCAATTATGCACTTTAACTTTTGGATGGTCATGTTTATTTGGTGTCCCCCTGTGAGAAGATTCATTAATATATATAAGATAAGATAAAGTTTATTTCAGACTGAAAGTCAATATATGTTGCCAGCTAAGATAGACTAAGTTGCGCTATCGTTATTGTGAGGGTGCTCCTCTTATCCGTGGTGCGCAGTCAGACACGCGGAGCAATAGTCTGTTCAGCAAAGAGTTAAGCATGTCCTACATAAATTTAATTCCTCCACTTTTAAAAAAAGTTCCATATAACAACACACTTCAGTAGCACCTGTATAACTTTGTTAGATCCGGCACGTATCCGATTCCAAAAATTGCACTCTTACTTTCGTCTCAGCCCTCCAAATGTCAACACTCGTCTATTTACCAACATTTCACTTGCCGAACAGCACCTGGGCAAACCCATCATCCATCGAAACGCATTGTTAAAACACAGGGAAAGCTTCGGTAATGTCTCTGCTGTGTAATTTACCCACAGTTGTGAAGTATACAATGAGGTATAATATGATTTAAAAAGCAAACTTTTAACATCATCAGAGCAAGCATAGCATTTACGTTTTAGCATATTTGCCCTAGCACACAAGAAACGGGCAATGTAACCATTATCAGAAAGGCATGGAACAACCGCATGCCTTAACTATGGAAACCACTGCACAAAATTCAACTTTTCCCCATATAACCTAAGAATGGGTTTAATATTCATAAATAGACCAGTCGTCCCACAGAGCATACTCTCAGTCTTCTTAGTATTATATGTTATAACCTGTTCCAAGTCAGGTAGAATATACGCTCATTCGTTTAAATCTCATTACTGTTGGTCATGGATCCTTCTGACGATGAACGCTAGCATGTCTTAGTATTTCGTAAATGATCCTGGATCTGACAAGGTTAAACTGGTATTCGGTATTCGGTTTGGTCTCATCGCTATCATTGAAAACTGTGGTCCGCTTCTCTTTTCATGAAACTTTTATATATTTGGTAACAATTTGAACATTCAGGCATTTTCTGCACATATTGCAGTGCAGTAAGTGTTCCAAGTGTAGTGAAACTGATGTTGTTTTTTATAATTGTCTGATGAATATAGTTTGTTATTGTGAAAGTTATGTCAGGTTGGCTCAAAGTGTTTAATGTACTCTCTCTCTCTCTCTCTCTCTCTCTCTCTCTCTCTCTCTCTCTCTCTCTCTCTTGTGTAAATAATTAGCATCTAAATCAACTGACTGACAAGTTGAATTACGTCTGATTATAAATGAAAAAAATTTGAAACTGTTACAGGAAAACAGTTATACTTACAGTTACCTTTAGGAATTTCAACATGATTCCCCCCCCCCCCCCCCTCTTTCTTTCTTTTCATAAAACCGAAATTCTTTCTCTGATAAAGATAGTAGAATTCTACAATAATTAAGACTGTTTTACAATTTGACCTTTTGAACTTTATAGAACGACGAGTTAGATGTACATTATGCTTGGCTGACTTACAGATGACTTACAACTTTTGACTATTGTAATGCATTTTTGACCACGTTTTAATGATTTGAGGCCTAATGTCACTTGCTTCTGGCTGGTGTTTAACATTTGAACCAATGTACTTACTATATTTGCAAATTCAAACACTTTTCTTTTTGAAATACTCTTAGTTTATCTCCCTTAAACCAACATCATGTCTTTAACTACATGCCTAAAACACATCGAACTATATAATCATGTTGTTTGGATTCTTATTGATGGTCATTTTAGGCTTACAGGGCTTTTCTGACGGATTGATGTTGGTGTTGGTGTCGCTTTGTGGACTTATATGGATGATGATCATTGTTGAGATGGTGGTTGCAAGTAGTACCTTTTTAAATGAAGAAATTTAATTGACATTTTCAACAAGTTAAGAACCTCCGCTTACAAATTCTCTGATGTGCTGCAAATTTTGGTCCCTTTTCATAAATTGTATGGTCCTGTTGTGCATGAATGGTGCACCTGTTCAAGCCAATTTACTGAAATAGGCCTATAATTTCAAACAAAACTTTTTGCATTCTGTCATGTTAAAACTAGATATGGCTTTTTCGACCCTGTGGACCTTTGCACTTACGTTTTGGTCTCTTTTGGATAAATTCAAACTATAAATTTATGTGTTTCAGCTATACATACCAAGGAACATTGCCTTTGGTCGGAATTGACTTGGATTTGTTTCGTAAGGACTACGGTTTGGATATGGTAATGATACTGTCTAATATCATGCGAGGCGGCATAAGACACACATGCAGCTATAAGCTTTCTTAACACTTTTACCGAAGGACTAAGCAAAACCATATCATCCGCATAGCTTACGTTATTAATAAAAGTCCAACGATATTGCAGCCAACTCCTGATCTAGGTCGTCAACATACACATTAAACAACCGGGGTGAGATGATCCCACCTGACGCACACCATTAGACCGTGGCCCCTTTCTAGCTCCATGATAAGACACAGAAAATATTGTGAACTGGCCCGTCCCCACTGTACACAGAAAGACCGGGTTCGGAGCCATATCATAAGGAAACTAACAGTATACACTGGTACCCCTCGATCAAGTACCTTTTTTAAGTAATGTTCAATTATTAGCGCCGTCAAATGCTCTTTTTTGCGTCAAGGAAGCATGCGAAAATAGGGCCGTTGGGTGATTTGTAATACTGTGTCCTCTTTCATAGCATAGATCCACAAAATATGAATAATCCTTAATTCTAAAAGGGTCCCATGAATTTGCTTTGGGTTTGAGTCTATGTGTGGAGGTGAGTGAACCTTGTAAATGTGATCTGTGGAAGCTAGATTAGAAAGGGTGCAGTTCAGTTATCTTGATCCTTGCGCACCGTCGGTTATAAATAAACCGCAAAATAGGAATTCAACTCCTATGTGCATCCATGTCTACCCAAAATGGCATCCTTCAGCTTTGGACATTCCCAAAAGATTCAATAATATTCCATAAAGATGCAATAGCATTTCATATGGATTCGATAACATTCCATGCAGAATAGATAATATACATACAGATTTGATAACAGTCAATGCAGATTCCACACAATTTCACACTGATTTGATACCCTTCAATGCAGATTCATAAAATTCAATGCAAATTCAGCAGGATTTCCTAGAAGTAAAAAGACAAACTGGTGTAAATGACTTAAATACCTGCATGCTGTTTACATCTAGATTTCCATTAGTTCTTTTAACTTTAAAGTATGCGCAAGCTGTCCCAACATAATTTTGTAGTGTATTAATCCAGACCAAGTAATGGAAATTCTATTTAACTTAATCATATGTGCAGTTCGAAATTGCATTGTTCCTCTCCAGAAAACAGTTACAATGACGTCAACTTTTTCACCTCAGGCCAGCGAGCCACAGACAGGATATGGGTCACAGGTCATTGAAGGCAGGAAGTGACCCCCTCCCCCTCCCCCCCATTTATTTTTTAAAATGTTACTATGTCATCAGCAAAAAACCTTACGTTTTTAATAATCTGAGGATCATTTCCATGAAAACAATGCTGCATAATCAAGTAATCAAGGCACGAATAACAAATACCAGGAAGACTTCTATCAAAGTAAAAATCTTTCTGGAAACAGTTTATTCGTGCTTTTTAGTCTGCCCATTATCGTCTGTGGTAAGTCATTAGAATATATTCCCAATGACACGTGGCCTAACATGGGGTCTATCTTCCACAGAGCATGTGCAGCTGAGATGGCGATTCAACATTTTCTGACCCATAGATATATGATGTACCAAATGGACAACATTCAATGCCGCTGGGATGGTCACTTGGAAAGCTGTCGACTCATTCTTACTTCTACAAGGTAAAATTGCTGGGTATTATGTATCATACGTTAAGCTCTGATGCCTTGCGAACTACCCAAACATTATTTGTCACGTTGATGACATATGCCGAGAAACAGGGAGTAGCAGACGATAACCCTGGCTAACAGGTATCATTTGACCTACCCTGTCTATAGTATTGGTTAGAAAAGCTCATGTGGCCTCTTTTTCACCAGCCTCTTGCCTCTTGACTTATGCAATTGACCCTACAGGTGGACTGGGAAAACAGCTTTACCCTGTACCATAGTAATCCAGCTTTTTTAGAAGAATGGTATGATCTCACATGTCGAATGCTTTCGACAGGTCTAAAAATACACTAATTGGCGTTTCACCAGCATCAAGATCATTATAAATTTGGTCAAAAATTTCCAATGTAGCTGTTTCAGTTGAATGTAATTTTTGGAACCCATGCTGACTTATGCAAAATAAAAGAGTAGATTTAAGATAATGATAAATTCGGCACTATACAACTTTTTCAAAAATGTTTGACATGACAGGGAGAATGGAGATGGGTCGATATTTATCTATTAGGATACTATATTTTTATATGGGTACAACTTTTGCAATTTTCAATTTGTCAAGAAAAATACCAGTACTAAGAGACTGATTTACAATTAAGGTCACGAGCATTGCTAGCAAAGCACTTGCTCCTTTAATGAGTTTCATAGTTAAATGATCATGCCCAGAGCTACTCTTTCCCTTGAAATTATTCAGAATGCTCGGGACATCAGTATTTGTAGAGGAAAACAAATGTACAATAGTACCTTTAAGATAAGTTGAGAAATGGGGTTAGGCACCTGTGTTTGCCTATCCATTTTAGGGACTATATTAGTGAAAAATGAATTGAAAAGTTCAGCAGTTTCTTATGTGTTAGACACTTTTATATTTTCGATTTTAAAGAAAGTAGGGAAATATTTCTCACTCTTTCAATATGTACAACTGACTTTATAGTATTCCAAGTCCTCTTTGAGTCATTTTGAATTTTGCGAATTGCGGTCATAAAACTGCTGTTTCAGATGTCGAATTAATTTGTCAAGAATTACACTTTAAACCTTAAGGTTTTGTTTTGTTGTATTATAAACAACAGAATATTGTGGCGTAGTTGTCAATATTTTATAAAGACAGTTACGAAACTTTAGAGATCTCAGATTTGTCATCCGAGGGGAATGCTTATCCTTATATTTGTTGAATTTGACAGTTTTAGTAGGCAAATGTTTTTCTTTGGCCTAGTAAACAATGCGTTCAAGTGTAAAGTAGTTTACATTGGGATCTTGGGAAGGATCAGTAATAAAATACGTATAATATCAAAATTTGCTAATTCAAGTTGAAAGTTATTCAGAGATTGACTATCTCTTTTTTCGATACTGACAAAGTAAGGAGGGCCGGGTAAGTTCAAGTTTTGATTTAAACAAGCGAAGTAGGGGAAATGATCTGATAGTGCTGTGAAAATGATGCCTGAGTGGCAGGACTTTTTAGCATGAGATGTGCTGCAGAAAATGTTATCAATTAAAGTAGCAAGTCTTTCAGAAAAAACGTGTTGGCAAAGTAATTTTGGGTACAAAACTATTATGAAGTATGAAATCCAGGTACTCCGAAAACTTTTCCCTCAGATTTACCTGTAAGAAATCAATTTTGAAATCTCCAACAATAAATTTGTCAGATTTTTCCTCACACAAAGCCTCTACAATAGGAGTGATCTCAGTAATGAATAAGTCTAGGTCATTATTACGGTCCCTTGGGCGTCTGTAAATATTGCCTAATGTATTCGGTTGTTTTAAACCATTTCCCATAATATTGATAATTTGACCCTCCCATCTTCTGTTAGGACAGTAACAATCACGGAGAGTGTATTGAAAATTCTTATGCAAGTAAATCATTAGACTACTATGTGAGCTGCAGGTACCTCGAAGAGGAATGGACACATAGTTTTCCATTTCATATAAAGAAACGTCGGACTCATCATCGACAATCCACGTTTCGTTAATACAAATAGCACTTAAAGTGAAGTCGTTTTCTGCGAGATTATCTATCAATGTTTAAAGCTGATCAAATTCCGCATTCAGGGATTGTATGTTTGACCATAAGACTGAGAAACTTTATGGTTTCTCTCGAAAGGTTGGAGATAGAGGTAAATGCTCACTTTCAGTGTACGAAGACTCAGAGACAATTGATATTGCACTATGCCAGTCTTCAAGATTATGTAACAAATCATTCAAGTTATTTTGAGCTGCAGCACCAAAAGTTTTTAGAACATCAGAAGTCAATCCATTGGACTCCATTGTAAAAAGGTATTATTTGTGTAAAAAGTCAGCATGCCACATACTTAGAGAAAATATACTGGATTTAGAAAATCATCTACCAATTTAAGATATTTCGAAAGTTTGATATGGCACAACTTTAATTTAATTTAATTTAATCTAATCTAATCTAATCTAATTTAATTTATATTTTTTTGATTTTCAAGTCCCATCATTGCCTGTATTACTTTTTTTGCTCAGTCACACATAACCAGTTTTTAAATATACATAACCAGGTGCTAAAGTTGTGATCTTATGTTCTCTTGGTAGCTGCAGTGAGAGCGGAATTATGTATTCCTTATCTGGAGTTATCCTGACAGTATATTTATTTGGATGTCATTCTGTGCATTGTAACTGCTGTTGTGGATGTATTTTTACTTAACTCTAATCACATTCTGTCTGATTTTTTTCTATGGTCTACAGTTGTCAAATAAAGCCATTTGAGTCTTGTGACTCCGTAGGCACTCTGGGTGTATGGCGCCCGGGGTGTGCCTGCGAAAACTGGAATAATTGCCTACCCTCATTCGTCATGAAAGAAGCAGACAGTATTTTAAGACACTGGGCCATCTTTGGTCATTTTAATGTGGAAAACTGCTTGAGGACACATTGGCGTCAGTGTAATGAAGAACATTGCTTGAGGTTGGGGTGGAAATCAAATCAAGTCCCGATTTACTTGCATGTCAAATTTGCTTATTTTTCGAGCTCATATCTACCATTAAAAAACAATTTTGAATACGCCTATTGTGTTACCTTGTTAGGACAACTCTGGGACTACAACAGTGAGGGAAAAACAGGTTTTCAGCGTTTGATACGTTGTTGCAAAAGTTACTGCGATGTGGTCTATTAATATGAAATAAGTTTTCATGGCAACATGTTTTATATCGTCTTATTACAATATATAGTCTGTTAAATTCATATTTTTGAACCAGTCATTCATTCATTTAATAATGAGTAATTTGTGCTACCTGGGACATCAAAATATTGTTTTAAAAAGCCATGGTGCAATACTGAGAATTCATCGGAATTTCTTTTTGTGCTGATTAGAAAATTAGGTCTTCATTGATCAGTTTGCTCCTTTAAGTTTTATGCCTGTGACAACTAATTACATGTCCTTTAAAAACCCATATTTTATTTAACTATTGCTGCTGGAAATTCCTAGAATGTATAGAGAGTCAACTCGGTTATTCTGGATTTGAGTCGACATGTAAAGGATGCCAAAATGGCAGTGCGATGTAATTCAGTGGCAATTAGGAAGTCAAAACACTGAAGATCCTCCCCCTCCCTCACTGTTGGAGTCCCAGAGTTTTCGTAACAGAATATCAATGGTTATATTCAAAAGTGGTTTTAATCATAGACATGAGCTAGCAAAATAAGCAAAGTTAACATGTAAGTGAATGGGGACTGCACCACAGCCTCATTCTGGTTTCTGTCACCAGAGGTCAGTAGTATTCCAAATAGGGCAGGGCGTTTTGAATGGGGTGTATCCTGCACTAGAACTGTATCACAGATGTCTCATGGATTCAAGACATCCGAAATGAATCGCCTTCTTTAGCAGATTTTACTGCATGTCCTTACGCTTTTTCCTCTGTCAATGTTTTCACATCAACAAAGCGAAAAAGAATACTTTTAACCTGTTACAAAAAATATGACAACTTACAGCACACTGGAACAAGACTTTTAAGCTCAATATCTGTCCCAGTTTCCAGGAATGATTATGAAAGAAATACACACAGCAGACCATAACATCGCGTATATGGACGATAAACGTATCGAACAAAGTTTTGTGACAGCATTTGTAAGTGTACAAATTATAGTGGTTTAGATTATTTTTAAGTATTTTTTGATCGTTGAATTAAACATACACACCGCAAAACCTCATGCAGATTGTTTTAAAATATTTTCATCTATTTGTTGCCATTCCTTGCAGAAGGGATATTGGATAGGGATACACATTATTTGTTGGGGCCATTACAAGAAAAAACAGAGATAATACACAGTCGTCAAAACTGCATGCTGTTGAATTTATTTGGTTTACCATCCATCGCCAATGAAAGAAGGGTGCACAAAGTTACATATATATATATATATATATATATATATATATATATATATATATATATATATATATATATATATATATATGTGTGTGTGTGTGTGTGTGTGTGTGTGTGTGTGTGTGTGTGTGTGTGTATGTATGTATGTATGTATGTATGTAATGGGGGCATCAAGAAGGATGTGCCAATGTATATAAGTGCCAATGTAAATAAGTGTACACACAATTAACAATTAAGCATAATCAACATGAAATTTACAGATGTCTGAGGCATACCAATTACACACTCATTAAGTTTATGTATGAAATGTCAATGATCAATTACCCGGTTGCCCTATAAACACTGTAAACACGACTGAGGGTTACGCGTACTTTGGAAATAAGCAAGTGTTTCTTGCAGAGGACATCTTCACATTAGTATAACAATTATTAAACGGATGTATATATGTGTGATGAAGAGCCTAACTTTGGATTCAGTTGTAACTACCCCTTGGTGAAGAAAGGATGAAAACTTATACTTGAATTATTGGAGTTCACAGACACTGAATCCTGTCTTGCGCATCATGTGGACTTATCTGTTGACAACATGGGTGTTTTGCATCATCAAAGTTGCAAACATTTGCGGTATGTTTGTATAAATGTATGAATGCACGTACATACGTCTGTGCATTTGAATGCGTCATTGCTCCATCAAAAGAACGAACTACCTAAAAAGTGGTATCAAAATTACAGCGAAGTTATTTTTATTTAGCTTTTTTTCGTGTTACAATGAGACTGCCACAACAGCTTTGCCTGCAGAGGGCAGGACGCAGGGAAAGTCGTTGACTTGAAGCATGCCATCATTACAAGTCTTACCTACAATTTAATACAAAAAATGTATTCTATCAGAGAGAAAACATTTTTTTAGGTGAAAGCATTCACGTAGGCAAGTCGTAGTATTAGTCCGGCAGGGTTTGAGCGATTTGAGTCGGAAATCATTAAAACACAATGTTGTAGTATATGTTGCCTTTGGTGGTGTACGTATTGCTATAACATTAAAAACCGGTTGATCCTAATGTTCCAATATAATTTTATATTATGATAAATTATATACATTTACATATGGATAATATTATTGCATGTGATAAGTAAAAGACATCGTAATTCTATTACTGTCTCATTCCGTGCACATCTTTTTTGTTAGGTGGCCAACAGATTGGATCCCGAATGATCTTGGAACTTTACGATCCATCTCAAAGCCGGAACCTTTCAGCTGAAGTACTTTACATCAGTCAACACAACAGGAAGCCAATGCTCTCAGGTGGAGATTGGATTTTCATTTTTTCCACATGACAAAGAGCGTGTTTCTGTGTAAAGTAGGGAAGCCTCTTAAGACTACATAAATACATGCAATATGATCAGTGGCTTTTGTCTATTTTTATCGATTATAATTATTTATGTTGGAGGCCAAAATAAAGTTTGTTACACGGGCTTAGCAACACGATACAAGTCCTCAGTAAAACTGGATTGTCATTAATATAAGCAAAGATGGGCAATATTAATAATTGCGACTGACCAAAAATGGCGTAATAACCAGTCAAGTTGTCTCAAACGAAAATGTTATCCAATGGCAACCAGCATAACATTGGTCCTGGTTTGATTATTATAAAGCTATTGAAAGTAGAAAGGGTATTATGGTAATACATACAGTATATATATATATATATATATATATATATATATATATATATATATATATATATATATATATATATATATATATATATATATATATATATATGTATGTATGTATGTATGTATGTATATATGTATGTATGTGTGTGTGTGTGTGTGTGTGTGTGTGTGTGTGTGTGTGTGTGTGTGTGTAAATGACAAGCAGGTTCAAGTTGGTAAATCGTGGCTTATTTCTTCATATGCATAATATTGACCACTGTGGCCTGCAGAACAGCATTATTCAGTAAATCAGTCATGGTCGTATGTAACGATAATACGGTTTTAACGTAAAAACAGACATATCATATACTAGAATCACATGTCAACTTACCATATATTTACACTTCAGCTTTTGGAAGCACGGGACGACCCGGAAGTGCCACGAACACCCATAGCTGTGACCGCATCCGCGGTGTACCATCTCATTTGCGGAGTGCGCGACACATGTATCCAAGGGGCCTTGGTCAATTCTACCAGAAGTACACCGAGGCCTATGGCATACCTGTCTTGGGTAAATTCATGCACTGAATGTTAATGTCAAGAATGTTGATGAAAGTTTGTTAATTTTTTTTTTTTTTTTTTGAGAAGCATGCTTAGTTAGACTGATAGGAGGGGCATCCCATAAGTCTTGGCATTGCCGTTCCTTGTTTTTGTTTTGTGATTGTTTGTTTGTTTATTTTTGTTTTTGTTTTGTTTATTTTGGTTTCTGTTTATTATTTTCGGGGAGTGCTTTTCCAATTTTCGGTTTGGGGTTTTGTTTTGTTTTGTTCATATTAAACTCATCAACATAAACTTGCCTAAATTTAATGTGCGAAACCTGTCTCTACAGCTAAAATACCAGTACATTGCAGAGGCAGAAAACCATCTGAATCTGTTTGTGTACCACATCGGGAGGCAGTAATGAAGGGAGTTCTTATATTGTCCTGCATTTCATATGTCTGTGCAGCCGCCAAGTTATTTCAAACTGGCTCACGGCATGCTTTCCCATTAATGCCTTCAGTTACCAACGACACATCGAGGTGTAAATAATTGTGCATTGTATACGAATATTGTAGGTCAACTTATATATTGGAAACGTATGCTAGGTTGTTTGTACTTTGGCAAAGTAAAAGAAATGGAACAAGATTATCTTGATAATCGTGTACACAGTTGTCCCTCTATTTTTCATCATAACCAACCACACGGAAACTTCTGTTGTGCCCCCAAAACATGGCATCATAATAAACTTGGTGAAAGAATGACCACAGCGGCGATTTGGTTTTATTGAAGTGCAAACAGATGGTTCAGTATGATAGTGGTTAAGTGACATGAAAAGAAGATCGATAAAAGTTTTCTAGTCTATCCTTTAAAATAATCCTAAGTTGTTAGGTAAGGTTTATAAACTCATTACAGCACGTCAACTATTTTTTCACCTGGAGAGTTTAATTAAACTCCAGAAATTGGAGGTAAACATATGATCAAGACAACGACACTTGTCTGACATTGAAGGCCTCGTAACAACAAAGACTGTTCCCACATCAACTTGTGAGGAAGCAAAAATATATACTTTTGACCATCTGCTCCACATGACATTGTGTTGCACCACTGCATATTTGCAACATCCGACGCAGTAATAAAAAATACAGACCGTAGCTGCATGGACAACTTGGGAAAAGGATGCAGATACCCATACAAAAAGTATGCTTGTTTATACGCCAGACACCTGTCCAGTAATTTAGACCTAGAGCCATATTTCCCCCTAAATATCAGGCAGGTATATTCAGATGGCTTTCGCACAAAACTCAAAATCATCTGTGTAAAATTGCTATCATGTCCAAGCACTCGTAAAAACTTATGAGATGCCTTTCATATTTTTTCGAATCAGGAACCATGTACCAGCTTCCGTGGTGGGGCTTTTGTGGCCGTATTCACGAAGAATTTTGACCTCATACCGAATTCATGATCAAAATTAAAATCAACTTGTTTAATGTTATCCCGATCTATCTAATCCAGGATCCAGTGGCGTATTAACAATTCTAGTATGAACCAATATATACATATATATATATTGGCTATTTTGCAAAACGTATGCTTAACGTTTTAGAATTTTAGTTTTATCTTAATTCAATTCAGGTTTTTATGGTTTTTATCCACATTGACAGATAAAGTGTTGTTTCATTTTAAATCACTTACAAAAAATGGAACTCTCGATCCCAACGTTCATGTTATAGCCAAGGACATAATTTGGTTAATCCTGAATCGTTTGAACGAATATTAGGCCAGCAATTAACTAGTTCAGGGCCAATGCATATCGATTTTAAGTTTAATATCAATTCAAGACAAAATCAAATTCTTAAAGAATACAACTAAGTCAACTGTCTATAATGGAAATGTTGATCTCAAAGTTCCTATTATAGCCAAGAACATGCAATGTAGATCAGTTAATCAAATTCTTTAAGAATACAACTAAGATCAACTGTATATAATGGAAATGTTGATCTCAAAGTTCCTATTATAGCCAAGAACATGCAATGTAGATCAGTTAATCACCAAACATTTTCGATCAATGTTAGGAAAAAAATAAACAATAAATTATCGGTAGCGTGTATGATTTCTAGAAATAAATTGAAGTATTGAGTCTATGTGTGTCATCTTTCTCTTCATAGTGATTTTCTAGGCTTACCCGATATTCAACTTGTTTATCTGTAGGGTCCAATGCACTTTCCAACAGTGCTCTGCAAAGGGCTTGCTACACAGTGCGATTCTTGCTGGCAGACATTTATTCTGTGCGCAATTCTTACTACAAGATGTACGGTCGGTTTGCTTTGATGGGTACCCGAGAAGTGACCACTAACATCCCGGAACATGCCTCGCTGGGACCGTGGTGGAACACGAGAGCCCGGGGCCTCGGGGCTACACGGTCTCGCCCAGTGTCCACTGGAGGGGAAGAGAATGCGTTATGTCTTAGCAGTGACAAATACAGGAGTGAAGATATCTTGCTGCATGAGTTTTCGCACGGCGTTCATCTTCTGGGAGCTGCGTATGCTTTGCGTGGCTTCAACTCGCGAGTTAAGCGTCTTTACAATGCTGCCAAGGCCGCGGGAAGGTGGGCTAATACTTACGCCATGAGTACGGACCACGAGTACTTTGTAAGTACATGTGTTGTACAAATTGTCTTTATGTATGCCATGTAGGGGTGATTCAAAAGTAGATTATATGGTCTTCGTTTAAAATGAACCACTTACATGATGCTATGCTCATGACATGCGTATATTGTTTCGAAGCCTGCAATTGTGAATCAAAACAAAACGAAAGTTAACATTGTAGTATGAAAACAAAATTAGATGGCTGATGTTAAGTGAATTGAAGTTCAATTCTTCAGTCATTGACACCTGCACCCTTCTACTTTCATTCATTCTCTTACCTGAGTTTAATCTTAGGTCACCAGAGTTACGAATATTCAGGCCAAAACGCTCTAAATAGCACAAGAAACACTGCGCCAGATCCTTCGTACACATGGAAATATCTTATATCATCTTTAAACTGCTAATGTAGTATGGAACAACACGGTGAGAGCGATGTTTTGTGCAGGAACGGTGTGAAACAAGGAGGACTACTCTTCCCCCATCCTGTTCGGAATATACATTGATGACTTAATGGTCAGTTTTTAAAAAGTCTGAATTTGGATGCCACATCGGTAATCTCTTCATGGGTGCACAAGCGTTTGCTGACGATCTCGTTCTGTTGTCTCCCACTATAACGGGTCTTTGTAAATTATTGACGATATGTTCTGCCTTTGGTAAAGAACATAATCATGATAATGTAAAGTTTAATTCTGATAAAAGTAAATGGTTGTCATATGATGACGTAAATTCGTGCAAATCAGTTCAGTTAGATGGGGAAATGTTAGACAAAGTTTATACATGTGTTCCTCTGGGAAATGCTTTCGGTATAGAGAAATCCCAGAAATATGATGCAGCAAAATATTTACCAAAAGCTGGTTTGGTGCTTCTGAATATTTACACAACATGATTTACTCCATTCACTCGAGCTGTCCATAACATTTTTGCAGGCTGAAGGAGTACAGAGCTACTTTAATGTGAACGCCTATTCGGCTACGCCGAACGGTGTCCATGGTCCAATCAGTACTCGTGAGAAATTACGTAGGTATGATCCGGCGTTATACAACATCATCAGAGAGGTGTTCCCCTGCGGTAACACATACATAAAAAGATGCCAGAAGGACAGAAGTAAGTTTTTTGGGGGTTTCATCTCGTAATCGTACCACTTGAAAGTGGTTTATTGTCACTTTAAATTTATATTCCTCGGCTAATGGGGAATCTCACATTGGACATGAAGGGAAGGGAAACTGTTTATTTCATGTTTTGTCTGAGCTTGTTGTTTATGACGGTTGAAGACTTCCTAAGTTGAGGTAAATGAATTTGTAAAACATCCAACGATGTAAAAACTAAGGAGCCCATGTGCAAACACGCAGAGAAAAAACTCTTTCGTTGCCTCGAAATATCTGTTTCGCGGGAAAGAAATGGAAAACTAGAGATGAAATAAATGGTACCATAAAACCCTCAGAGGGACAGGATAATCAACTTTCAAACTGATATTGCATGGGAACAAAATACCTTTTTATTGAACACAAAACCAGTGCGAGGGAGCAAAATAAAATTATTTTTCTCTGACATCTCCTCTGGGGCTTCATGTGAGACGGAAAACACGTGATGGCGAACAGTTAACAGCAACACCCCAGTTGCAGACACTACGCACCAGAATTAAATGGCAAGATAAAATAGCTTACAATTTAAAAATAGGTTGAAACTTTAATCTTTTTAATCAGCGTAAGCACTGATTACTTTTTGGAGTAGAGTTTACCGGAGCTTTCTGCGCGTCACTCTAGGAATACTGTTCTCTTCTTTGAATTTTATTCTGACTTGAATGATGGTGTGCATTAACACAAAGTGATTAACATTGAAATGTTATATGGCTTTTGATATGTATGGACGGGAATTATCTTGCTTCTGCTAAAAAATATCGGATATTTAGGCAAATCAATCCTCAATACTCTATTACTTTGGCTCGTGTTCAGCAGGCTGCATGTAATTATACAACTTCAAGTCTATAAAGTCACAATGTTTCGGAGTAAAAAAATCATTAAAAATCACATGGATGAAATATGTGGATGGAAAATACATTTTGTAGTGTATATGTAAATGCCACACCTACAGATGATAGGTAATAATATGTCAGAACCACAGGTTTTCATCCTGTTATCATTTAAATTGAGTGATATTAGAAGAAATTCATGTGTGTGTGCAGCAGGGGATAGCAGCAATGAATGGAGCAGTTCTATTACCCAGGTCATGACCTTAGAATGCAGTAACCTGTTATTCTAACAAGGGAACATCTCTAAACTTACGAATTGAAAATGTTTCACTCTGCGCTTGAATCTTCACTGCTGCTATCACTATTTTCTCCACTTGAACTGAAATCACTGCAACTGTAAGTGTCGCTATCTAGGTGTATTATGACCTGATCAATTTCTTCTCTCAGTCCTTCAGTTTTCCAGGAGTAATTTTCTATTTTTTCTGAATGCTCGACAACTTTTGCCCAATCGTCTGTAGATACATTTGAAAAGGCAAGTGGTACAAGCTCTTTAACGTCTTTGATTTTACGGATTGTACAACATGTCCATGTTGCTTGGCAAAAACATCTGTGACATATACTGGAGTAGGTTTGTTTCTTTTTATTAATTGATATAGTTCTGGTTTTGTAAATTTGGGCTCGTATGCAATACTCCTTGACTGGAGCCACTCTTGCATGACAGCCTTCCTATGGCTCATATTGGGAGATATACTGTCCTCTGTTCTCTTATTATGGTAGACCGCAAAGCAGGGGTAAGTTTAGTTTCAAACCATTCCATAAAAGTTTTGGTATTCATTTCACTGTGGTAAACTGCAGCATCATGTTTCCCCACAAATACAAGGTCACAATTAGGAAGGAAACCTTCATCCTTATTTCCTGCATGCAGTATTATCAGTCGCTGTCCTTTACCAGAAGGTATATTTGGTAATTTTGTGACATCTTTGAGAACACCATCTTCTTTGTCAAGAGACAAGAAAGAGTTTGCCAATTTTGCGATAAAAACGTTATAGAAAACGTAAAAAAATCTTTTAATCTCCTGTCCTTTGTATGATAAATTTCGCATTCCTTTATATGATACAATACGTAAATACCACCGTAATTTTCATGACTTCTCTGACGACCAAAAATTAGACGTTATTATGAAACCTGATACTCTCATTGTTGGAGCTGTAGCATCGTACATATACCGTTCCGTCGAGTTTAGGAGAATACGAGTTCAGGAGAATGCGTCTCCTAAATGAGCAAGTCTCCTGAGCCCAACGGCCGAGTATATATAGTCTGTACAATTATCCATGTACATGGTTTTCTGTGTTGTTGTTTTTTTGTTGTTTTTTTTTCAGTACCTAAATTTCATGTATATAACTTCTTGCTAATTTTAGTTTGTCTATCCTTCTGACATGTAAACTGTATATATTTGCTCTTATTATATGTATGATGAGCAATTTTACTGTATGTATTTTAATTGTATGCTATGAGCCCGATTGGGCAAAAGAAGCAATAAAGCACATGACTATGTCAGAAAACATACCACATTTATGAAGAACTGGCAACCATGTGTAACCCCGACAATGATTTTGATTTACCCAGGTTTCATCTGTGTACACTACTGAGAAACCTTTATCCATGTATTTTCTAATGTCTCTTAAAAATCTTGCGCGTGCAGCAGTGACATCTGCCCTTTCTGTAACTATTTGTCTGTTGTCGGTTGTTTTGCGCCAGCAAAACCCAAGTTCCTTCAAGACAAACCGCAGATGCACAGTTGAAATACAAATATCCGGTTCCAAAGCTTTTTTTAATTTTGTAAGCGTTGGTAAGTCTCTCTCTTTGTAAAACTTAAAAACATTTTGTCTGATTACTTCTTTATCAAAACTATCTATTTTTTTCTTTCTGGTTCTTGAAACGGTCCCTGTGTTTTCAAATGTTGAGTTTACAACAATCCTTTTTACTGCTGTTCGTGAAACCTTAAGTGCCTGGGCTGTTTTCTCAAAAAGATTTCCTTCAGCAGGGCGCCTTCCCACTCGCTGCTTTTGATTATCTCTTTGAAAATACTTGTATACTAGTATTATATCTTGTCTCTTGGTTTCATCAAAATGATACTTCACCCTTGGTGCCATACCACGCCGACTTGCCATTGTGACAATAATGAACCAATGACAAAAACATGCTTCTGTGGGCCTTAGTGGATGACATAATCTACTCAATACATTTACTTGGGTTACTCATTCATACTATGAATGAGAGTTTACAATAAAACCTGTTTGTAATTGTGTTTGTGGTTTCAGTTTTGCAGAAATTTTCACGCAGAACAGCCACACCTCAATCACAGATTATTTCAAACCACCAATAAGCATATCAATGGAGTCCTCGTATACATGTGCTTCTGTTGTGACTGTTCCATCAATAGAACACACACATGCATAGTTTCTATTAACTTTTTCAATAGCTGACTCCCCATGCAAAAAGCTTTTCTACTACAAAATGGTAATTACATGTTTAAAAAATAAAAAGATACATAGTGTGGTGCGGCAAACAATGCTCAGTGCATTGAAGAGAATTTCACAGTTAAATTTGCTTTTCGTGAATTTTGGTGATTTTTTTACTCTGAAGCATTGTGACTTTATGGACTTTAGGCTAAATTCTTATAGCCTTACAATAACAAAAGTAGCATCGTAGAAAAAAGTGTGAAACACTATTTCAAAATTTTAACCCCTTTTGAACAAAATTTGAAACACTTATCCCTTTACAGAAGCAGAATTAAACCAGAAATTGAAAATCAATTGCAAAGGCGGTGGCGGCGGTGGCGGTGGTGGTGGTGGTGGTGGTGGCGGTGGCGGCGGCGGCGGCGGCGGCGGAGGAGGAGGAGGAGGAGGAGGAGGAGGAAATAGTAAGAGCCCGAATTTTTGTACCAGAAAGTTTGATGACTTAATTGAATAGGTGGTTTTAGAACTAAGCTATAGGGAAAAGTTTGCCTGCACTTTACGGCTGTACTGAATGTGCTACAGATAGATGTACGAATAATGTGGACTGTTTGCATGGGATTTGAGTTAGCCAGAACAACGAAGAGAAAAAGAATATTAATTCACTCGTCAATATTCTTAAAGCAGAGTTCAACAAAACTTCGGTTACTTGCAAACGAGGAGTCTGGCTCCCTCAGGGTAGGAAATAGTTGATAAGAGTGTAATTATACGAGCACTCAATTGGAGGTCGACATTTAATCATCATTTTAATTAGAATGTCATATCTTGATAAAATAAGTACGTAAAATGACCGACTGTGTAAAAAAGACGCATGCTACAATGCTGACGTATGCTGGCTTTTAATATTCTCTACAGACTGCAAGGATTTGGTTGGAAAATGTCCGTCATGGGCAGCCGACGGCTGGTGCTCCAGGTGTCCTGCATACATGCATAAGTATTGTAAGAAAAGCTGTAAAAGGTGCAGTACTACCGGCGGTGGCGGAGGAGGAGGAGGTGGTGGTGGCGGTGGCGGAGGAGGTGGCGGCGGTGGCGGAGGAAATTCAAGTAAGTGAACTTTCCAAAACCTTTAGTTGATTGTTATGACGTCATTAGGCTGTACCTAAATAAAGACAGTTTCATCTGATGTACAGACCAAAGCTAACGATAACGTCTCATAAGTAGGATACACTGCAAAAACAAATCGCTCTGATATGTTTATCAGAGTGAATTATCCTTCGTTTTGTCAGATTGAAAAAGTTTCTGCTGTCACGCCTAAAAATGTGTATTATCTGGATGATGCTTGTCTAATTCAATAGTAAAATATTCGGTATCCCGTGAAAGTTATATTGTACAAGGCTTGACGAAGACGACAATTAACGCATCTTCATTATTTATGTATTTATTTATTTGTTTATTTATTTATCTATCTATCTATCTATCTATCTATCTATCTATCTATCTATCTATCTATCTATCTATCTATATGTCTGTCTATATATATATATATATATATATATATATATATATATATATATATATATATATATATATATATATATACATGTATATTTATTTACAGGTTCATTCGTTTCTCGTTCCTCTCTTCATTCATTTATACATTTATTTACATCAGCTGATAGATATTCCGTCATCCACATGTACATTAACGTGATGGCTCTTGTCTGAAGTCACACTTGGCCGTCAACATGAACTCCTGTTAATGCTAAATGATGGGGCCCCTAGTTTCAGGGGTGATTCATTAATTAAATCTCATGGTTCCAAATTGCATGTTGGTAATATTTAATTTGACATTGTTGTAAGGACAGGATAGAGACTATGCATTATGTGATGATATTCAGTACGAGAAATTGTGAAATGATGACATACATTTTAGGATACTCGCAATTAATTGCACCCTTTGCCCAATTATCACGACAGAAGGCCTGCTGAACGGAGTTATTAGAATGCAACAGGGCTTAATCTCTCATAAACAGATCTATTTTCAACTACCAGCATACCAGCTGTAATTTCAAAGTTGATCCAGGTCAACAGTTTTTTCCGCCCCATGGGGCGGGCGCGCTCAAAGGGCGCCAAGGAAAGCTGTCGTCTCATTCTCTTCCCTAGCTTTAAAAGGGTTAATCAATTCTGGCAACAGTGCGGCAGATACAAAGTTCTAACATTTAAGTACCGGCCAACATTTTCGTAGATTTATATGTCAACACAGAAAGGCATCCCCATTTTGAAAAGAGCCACTGACAGAATTAATTATACAAACAGTACACATGTGGGCGTAACGATATACACGTGGGAGTAACGCCATTAATGTGGACGTACTTGTAACTACAACAAGAATCATTGATGGCAGTGAAGCAATTGCAAAAGCAATAGCGTTTTACACTCTTCAATTATTCAAGTGTGACTAATCCTTTTACCAATTAACTTTTGTCTGGTTAATGTCTGTATTATGGACTAAATTTTGATCTAGGTTAGGAATTTTTTTTTTAATACGCTATTTGGTAAAGGTGTTTTAAACGTTAAATGTAATATTTTTCCTGCTGCTCAAAGACAAACTCATATCTCCGCTTAAAATTTGCTTATATATATATATATATATATATATATATATACATACATACATACGTATATATGTATGTATGTATGGGGGGGGGGTAAAATCTTAAAAAGTATTCTTCTCCAACACAGCCGGTCAGTTTCTTCGAAATTGCAGAAACACACATCTGTTGATCCATGGACTTAATTCGTTCACCAACAGGCTGGCATTTATGTTACGAATTTTTGTGGCTCTTCGCTATTTGCAACTTCTCCTAAGATGTATGTCAGATTCTCTTCAAACGTGGTGGGAATATGCATAAACTTGATCTCCGCTAAATTTATTCTCAACGATGCTGCTGTCATTTTATGATTTTGAACGAATAATGAAAATTAGGAAAAATTAGTAAAGGTATATATACCGCTCAGCTTTGTTATAATGTGGGATAACAGCAAGTCTGACATACTAAAGACTGGATTACATCTCAATAATGGAGGCTTCTGGGCCCATGGTTACCATGGAACATTAACCGGAAAGTACATATGGGGTTTCTTTTTGTGTTCTTAATTTTGATCTTGAATGACATTGAAAAGTTTAATTGACACATTCGCTTATTGGCTTATATCTGTAAGGGTGTATCCTGAGCCCATGGTCACAATAAAACACGAATAAGAAATTACCCATGGGGCTTCTTTTCGTGTTGTTAATTTGATTCTTGAGTGACCTTGAAAGGTCAAACTGCCATTTTGCCTTATATCTTGTTAATGGTGGCTCCCAGGCCCTTGGTTACTACCCAATACCGTGGGGAATGTACCTTTGGGGTGTTTTCTCTGGTGTCATTAATTTTGATGTTGAGTGACCTTGAAAGGGGAAACTGACATATTAGCTTTTGTCTTGGTAACTGTGGATCCTCCCACTTTCATTTAAAATTTATGACTCCTGAACTATATGAGTGAAGACCGATATTGCACACAGTGATGATTATCTTAGACAAAGGTGACCTTCATCTGAAGGTCACTGGACCACTTCAGTCTGTACACCCAAGGTCATCTGAGCACATCGCTATTACAGTCCATTTTTTTTCTTGATAAGAGGCAAAAAGCTGAATGGCGTCTCGATGAAAAGTGACACGTTATTTTGCTTGATGTAGACTGCAAGGACAGCCACCCACGTTGCCGGTATTGGTCGCAAAGAGGTGAATGTAGGAGGAATCCAAGATACATGTTGGTTAAGTGCAAGAAGAGCTGCAAGAGATGCTGAAACACGTGTACATCAACGAGCGGTCAGTATTTTATGTTGATGATCACAATGATATATATTCGTGTGATCTGGAAAAATCTAGAATCGAAAAACCGTCTGCAATACATGAGCGATTCTTAGCCGCGATATATTTTTTTCATGATTTATTGCAGAGTAAGATATAAAATATACTCGTTTATATTTGGTTCAAGTTCTAGTGGGAACGCTACAATTGAATGTTTTGCGTTGCGTTAATTCAATGTTGCTGTTAGTCCTTGACTTGCCTTCATTTCTAGCAGTATGGAATAAGTTAAATCTGTAATAATACACTCACCTTTGATATCATTAAGGCGCCTGATTAACAAAAAAAACTACAAAGTGACACTTTATGACCTTGATCTCTTGGGTAATATCATGCACATAAATTATACCCACACGCTGGCCTGGTAACGATAAGTTTTTAATGTCATACAATTATAAAATAATGGATTCCGAGCTGTTATTAGAACGATTTATTTCGAAAAATGAGCATAAGATATCAGGAAATTATTTTACAGATTCTTTACAAATTCATAACCACAGATAAGGGGCATAAATGGGATAGACAGTTGGGAAGACTGTGAATTTTTAAAAAAATTTAGATACGCGGTAAAGTCAGAGTAGTCTTGACTGGCGTCCTGATACACTTTCCTCTTTAGATTTACTTCGACGTACTCATGCAGACACACTTTCTTCTTTTGACTTACTTATGTAGATACATTTTCTTCTTTTGACTTACTTATGTAGATACATTTTCTTCTTTTGACTTACTTGTGCAGATACATTTCCTTTCGATTTACTTCGACGTATTTGGGTGGATACATTTTCTTCTTATGGTTTACTTCGACTTGTGTCGATACATTTTTTCTTTCGTCTTACTTCGAAATACTTCTGAAGATACATGTTTTCCCTTTTTTTGGACTTACTTTGCCTTACCTTTGTAGATGCATTTTCTTCTTTCGACTTACTGTTTGGCCATAGGCGTTGCCGAGGGCCCCCAGAAATGGAAACACGTGACATACGAAACCAAAACGCTGATGAATGTTAAGGGCTGTAAATGAACCGTAATGCTGAGAACAAACTTAATTGTTCACTGTCACAATCATTACTAACAATTTGTCAGTTTGTTAAAATTTCTGTGCACAATCATTTTCTTGCGTAACGTGGGCAGTGAATAGAGATCTACCTTATATGTTTGAAGTAACTTAACTTGTCAAATAATTGTAGTGCAAAAACGTTTGATTTAATGTGCTTTGTCTGAATTTGGTAACCGTATCAAGTACAAAGATGTATCTCTTCGTGATATTGGTGTGGTATACAGACTAAATTTAAAAACAACAAAAAGCAAAACAAAAAGAGGAATTTGCGCACCAAAACCGTACGCCGTTTGCGAGATACACTATCACGTAAGAGCGCAACACTTGCGGCGCATTGCTTGTGCAAATTTATCAGATGAATAGGCCCGTTTCGATCTTTTCTCGTAAATACCACATCACTTTGTCATGTGATCAGAAGAAAAAGAATTTACAGAAGAAATAAATTTACCTACCAATAAACTTTACTCACGCATTCCAATCCGTGCCATAATTCGGCATATGCTCCATGATAATTTGTTATGCCTGTGTGCCAACACGGACATATTGTTTTTCTATGAATTCTTTCTTTCTTTCTTTCTTTCTTTTTCTTCTTTCTTTCTTTCTTTACAGGCAAATTTGTCCGACATTTCATTTGAAAGTATTACATGTAGAAACTCTAAACTCGGCACAATTATACTTCTATGGATAGAGTCTGGCCTTTTTATAATGAGAGGTCACGCTTTTCAAAATTATGCAAATGAGGGCTAATTAAAGTTTTAAATCTTCAATATCTTATATACTATAGTAGATGTGGTTCCGAGTGTATAGGAGTTTGATCATAGTCAGGTAAAGGTCATCTCAAATGTCAATGTCATGTCAAGGTCAAAGGTCATGTCAAGGTCAAAGGTCATGTTAAGGTCAAAGGTCAATTTTGAGCCAAAATGTCATTTTTAAGGTCAAGGTTCACTTCAGGTAGAGGTCATTTCAAGGTCAAAGGCCACTTTCGATGGTGGCTTTCTTCTAGCCATAACTTGGTCAATTTGTATCCAATTTTGAACACGTTGGGCTCAAATTGTAGGTATTGTAACACTGCACATTTTCATACATGTGACCTCTAAAGGTTAAAGGTCAAGGTCATTTTGACCTTTGAAAGTTTCATCCAGTCATAACTTGGTCAATTTCCATCCAATTCTAATCATGTTAGACTCTAATTGTAGGTATTGCAACACTGCATATTTTTGTAAGAACATGTAACCTCAAAAGGGCAAAAGTCAAGGTCATTAAGCCCTTTGAAAGTTTCATCTTACCATAACTTGGTCAATTTTCATCGGATTTGGTTCATGTTGGGCTTAAATTGTGGGTATTGTAACACTGAGCAATTTACATGTGACCTGTAAAGGTCAAAGGTCAAGGTCATAAGGACTTTGAAATTTGCATCCAGCCATAAGCTTAATGTCATGTGAAGTACCAAAGGATAAAAGTTGTAGCATTTAATAGTTACAACTTTTGAAGGCACACAGACAGATTTGCTTTGAAGCAAATCTTCTTTTCTAGTTTTCACTGTTGCGATCCGATGTCTGCTGGGTTTTTAAAAGGTATCCAGATAAATTAAAACCGTGGAACTCCGACGGAACTTAGGGAATTTCTAGCTTAATATCAGTGGAGTCCGACCGACAATTGTCTGGTTCGTAATCTGGATTGCATTTTACGGATCCAGTGCTCCCCATATCCCATGCAGAGATGAAAACATCGTACAAAACCCCTATCAATGTCTGCCACATTCTGCCATGGTTTAAGTTGTTGCGTGTCCATGCAGTTTCTGTATGTGGCAATTTTGGCACGCTTATATTTCCGCATGTTTTCTCAAACTCTGTCATTTGTAATGTTCTGTTTTGCATCAATAATATCCCTTGATATCTTGGCTGAGGGTGAAGCAGGATCGGGAATACCTTTCGACACCAAACGTGCCGACGAAAAAATTTAATCCTTTTAAGAACGTGCAGTCCCGTGTGAGATTTCACAATGTATTTTAAGTGATAGACAGGTATAATATAGAGAATCCAGTATGGGTAGCCCATTGAGGATAACGTCGGGATCACGAGTTGTTGGATTTTTATGTTTTCGCGAGGCTGTGCCGCGCGAAAACATGAAAATCCAACAACTCGTGATCCCGACGTATTCCTCAATGGGCCACTCATACTAGATTTTCTTTTTCATATATCTAAAAAGGGCAAATACGCACCAAATCGAAGTTCTACCGGAAAAATAAGTTTGAAAACGACGCCATTTTGAAAGTTGTAGGAGTCGGTATTTTACTAAATGCACCATGGCCTCCCATTGGTTTGTCTACTACTTGAAGCCAATGAGTGACAAATCAAATGAAAGATTACAATTAAAACCTTATCCTTCATACCCATGCAGGATAACCCATGCAGGATAAGCTTCAGACATAGGAGAAATTAAAAGTTGCTGTTTTGATGGCTTTTATCTGAGCGGCAGTGGGGTAGTAAATTTGATGATTTTGCTTCTCATGTATGACAAAATGACGATGTACTCTATCAAACCGGCTCATTTTTAAGTGTGTATTTGTGTGCATCCAAACTACGGTTAAAAAAGTATAGGCCCATATCTTTTACATGGATTGCGAAGTAGGCGATGCCTATATTAATCACTCTCCATGGCACAGATGGTGGCGTATACTTTCTTACCTACTTGCCATCCTTTGCAAACCATGATAGGTCCGCCTGGCTTTGCTTTTGCAGGTAATATTGGAGTAAAGAGCCGCAGAATAGTATGATATTTCGCTGAATGAAATCAAAGTGGAACCCCAGCCTCGAGTACAACGCTGTATGTGTCTATTGTACATGTATCAACATCATAAATACTTGTAATGGCCACCATGTTAATTTCCGATTTGAATACAGTGAAATATGGCTTTATTGTTTCAGGTGAAATGTATCTGCGGGCGACGTCTTGAATGAATGTCGATAGCAAGATCAATTTTTCAATGAAACTGCTATCTTCACAGCTCAGCTTTAAGGATAATCGAAATACTTCAGCTATAATAAACTCAGATATTCTCCCAGCTTACAAAAATTATAATAGTGCATATAAATTAAGCGATCTAGTATAGATCTGATAAGACTTCGTGTACAAAGTTAATAAATTAAATGAACAAAATAATGTCTGCAATAGTTGTGTTTTCTTTAAAAATCGATTTGCTTTGTCTAAGTGTGATCAAAACCAATTATATATATATATATATACATATATATATATATATATATATATATATATATATATATATATATATATATATATATATATATATATATATATATATACAGTATGTGTGTGTGTGTGTCACTATGCTCTCTTTGTTTACCTTCATTTCATTAACTTTTTAAAATATAATTGTATTTTGTTTGCTTGATTGACAGTAGCACAGATTCTCACATATCCTTTGATTGATATTAGCATAGTTGTTGACATATCTGTTCACTTATACACTTATAACAACATAATTATCGATTCATCTATTGATTGATATCAGCATGGTTATTGACATCTCGATTTTGCCACCCGCCCCCTCCACTATATTTACCGCAACATGAAACTCGTTGGTGCCTGTACTTTTGAAACGAATTCATTTCCAACGCAAAACTGGAAATATTAAGGGCCACATTTTTTAACACCAATTCAGCATTCAAGCAGGTATGTTTTCAAAGAAAATTAGCCGCGCTAAGTGCTCGACTGCCTTTTTTAAAGATTGGGGACACGACATCAAGCTTATTGGAAGAGCCCTGCAGGAAGTCTTTGCCTGCAAAGCAGACCAAGTTCCATGTCACTGAACTTGCGGAGTAGACAAAATACGCAGCTTGGGCCTGCTTTGGAAACAAAGGGAGTCTACAACGGTGTGCCAGTTCAAACGTGGAAGCCAACAACAATGTGCCCATGTAAACTTCCGATGTACCTTTTATGTGGAAGGGAAAGGTGTTCCAAAAATCATACAAATTAGAAGCTTTTGAGCTTTTAAGCCACGAAATTTCCTAACTACATAAGATGGGGTTGCCATTCCAACTTATGTCTTCTACCACATTTGGAACTTAACTTTTGTCAAATGAAGCATTCCCATACAGGTCAATATTAAACTGGATTCATGATCTGAGAGAAACACTTGTCAACTGATGCTTCACTATAGCAGGAGCAAAAAGGCGTGATCACATTGGCAACTCAATATAATAACTAAAAATCAGAGGGATCTCTGAATTTTTTCATTGCATACAGTAGTCGGACAAAAGGGTGTCTTTCATATTGAATACACTCTGTACACCAAGGATAAAAAACACCATACTTTTTGTCAGTCTACTGTTGGATTTGAACCTTCGACCTCTGGTACCAAACCGTCTGACTTCTGAGCCATGGATACTCCCCCCCCTCCAAAAAAAAGGTTGCCTAAAGCTACTTGACAGTCTCTTTTTTCACATTATTTCTAGCATCACCCATTAAAATCAATTTGTTGTTTGGCCCTAATGGGAAGTGTGTAGAAGTAAACCTTAATAGAAATGATAAAGCATATTTACTTGACACACGTCAACAATCCAGTATAAGTGAAAATCAAATGAGTGGTTTTGAAACAAATTCTCATTCTTTCTTAACAAAATTCTATATTTCAACGTAATGTTTACCTTGTGAAGGTCAAAAACAGGTGGCGAAGTCGGGGAGAGAAATGTAAACTTTTATGCTCAGAAGAGCGTGATATGGCCTTGAACCTGCAGATGAAATTACTATGCTGACAACCCGAAGTAGAACTGACTGGTATCAATGATTCAGTATCTTTGTAAAATGTAATTTGTAGTGCCATCTGGTGGATCTGCGTAGCAGACAACACAGTGCTGCCCACTTACTTCCGTGAAGAGTTCGGGTTTGTGGTGGTGAGTTTGGGGTTTAGCCGTGCATGAGTCGTGGAACCGCCACGGTCATGCGATGCTATTCGTGGTCATCTGATTGGCTCTTTTCCTTCCAGTATGATAGAATTAATATCAAGCTGAGGTAGGAGCTGTTGTCAGAGATGGACATACTCGTTATCCGGGCTCCGAGGCGAGTTTTGACCCGCTTAACCTGAAGACTCGGACCAGTCATTACATTTCAAGATGATATGTTTTTTTTTCACAAATTATAATTTAAGGTGTTCTGGTAAAATAAAAATAAAAAGTGAATTCTTCTTTCTGAATTTATCTTTGAGAGGTAGGCTGTGACAGGAACGGACTTGGCAAAGCAGCAGAGGGATATGGAGTACTGATGATGAGAAGTATTTCAGGACATTTGACTTTCTTAGATAAACAAAGCATGTGGGCGACCTTTTCACGCTGTGGTAGGCCATGAGTTCACAAATATTTCTTTAGACATAGTTTCTGCGCAAAATTCCAGAAGTTTATTTTGCGCCAAATGTACTTTAAAACGGATTTCTATCTTTCCGAAACTTCTGACATCATTCATTGGATTGGCTGATCTTACTGCAGAATATTGGTGAAAACAAAGGTTTAATAGGAAATGTCTTTCGCCTGACTATCCAGCAAGGAATTACTGCACATGGATGTAGGTCTATTTAAATTTACCGCTTGATAGTATCGGCTAATAGTGGTTACTTTAGTAAACGATACAAGATTTTTATTCCAACACGGAAATTTTCAAGCCAGATATATTGACAACAATGACTTGGCAAGCAAGAAAAAAAACGCTCCTGTCCGTGTTCTTACGATAATACAAGGCTGCCCGACGGACACGCAATGTAGGCACTTTATCTTGCCCAGGAGCTAATAACCTTGTCCCTGCTAACAGAGCCACTGTTAATTTCGAACCCTGGAACGTCTTGGCCGCAGCGTATTTATTGAACATTGAACAAAAGTAGAGGCAATTTAACTTGTGCTAACTTTGGACGCCTTAAATCTTGTATACAGTAGAAGCTATAAAATAATTAATCTGAATTTCATGTAAGATTTCACCATTGCACATTGAATATATATTAAACAAAAGCAGTAAGATTTCAATGTGTTTCAAATTTTAAGTTTGGAAGATCATCAATACAATATGTCCATCTAAGGTACATGCATATGTAATTGAAAATTTAAATTGTGAATAACAGGAAACATGAATAAGCAAGATACCATTCCAACTTCTACTTCCATGTGAGTAACCAGTGCGCTTATCTAATGAATATAGAGCAAATGATATAGCGTTCAAACTTATGCTAATTTGGGACATTTTGAATCTTTAATAATTTCAAAAATAATGTACGACAGATAGATAAACCATTCCAACTAGTGACACATTTGCTGCTGACCAATCTTTATCTTGTTTTGTCTGTGTGCCAACACAGACATACTGTTTTTCTAGGAATTCTTTCTTTCTTCTTTCTTTCTTTCTTTCTTTCTTTCTTTCTTTCTTTCTTTCTTTCTTTCTTTCTTTCTTTCTTTCTTTCTTTCTTTCTTTCTTTACCGGCAAATTTGTCCGACATTTCATTTGAAAAGTATTATACATAGAAACTCCAAACTTGGCACAATTATACTTCTACAGATGAAGTCAGGCCTTTTTATAATGAGAGGTCATACTTTTCAAAATTATGCAAATGAGGGCAAGTTAAAGTTTTAAATCTTCAATATCTTATGTACTATAGTAGATGTAGTTCCGATTGTATTGGAGTTCGATCATATAAAGACAAAGGTCATGTCAAATGTCAAGGTCATGCCAAGGTCAAAGGTCATGTCAAGGTAAAAGGTCAGTTTTAGGTCAAAATGTCATTATAAAGCCAAAATGTCATTTTAAAGGTCAAGAACCACTTCAGGTGGAGATCATTTCAAGGTCAAATGTCACTTTCGATGGTGGCTTTCTTCCAGCCATAACATGGTCAATTTTTATCCAATTTTGATCATGTTGGTCTCAAATTGTAGCTATTGTAACACTGCACATTTTTTAAGTCTTGCCTTTTTATAATGAGAGGTCATATTTTTCAAGATTATGTAAATGAGGGCTAACTTAAGTTTTAGATCTTCAATATCTTATATACTATAGTAGATATAGTTCCAAGTGCATAGGAGTTCGATCATAGCAAGGCAAAGGTCATCTCAAATGTCAAAGTCATGTCAAGGTCAAAGGCCAATTTAAGGTCAAAATATCATTTAAAAGGTCAAGGTTCGCTTCAGGTAGAGGTCATCTCAAGGTCAAAGGTCATTGCAAGGTCAAAGGCCACTTTCGATGGTGGCTTTATTCTAGCCATAACTTGGTCAATTTTTTATCCAATTTTGATCATGTTGGGCTCAGATTCTAGCTATGGCAACACTGTACATTTTGGAAATTACATGTGACCCCTAAAGGTCAAAGGTCAATGTCATCTGAACCTTTGAAAGTTTCACTCAGCCACAACTCGGCCAATTTCCATCCAATTCTAATGATGTCAGACTTGAATTGTGGGTGTTGTAATAATGTAAATTTTTGCCATATACAGTTAACCTGTAAAGGTTAAAGGTCAAAGCTCAAGGTCATTTGGACTTGGAAATTCTCATCCAGCCATAAGCTTAATGGAACCTGAAGTACCAAAGCACAAAAGTTGTACCAGTTAATATTTATAACTTTGGAAGGCACACAGACAGATTTGCTTTGAAACAAATCTTCCTTTCTAGTTATTTTCTGCATTCGGCAAATGTAACATGTCAACGAAACCATCTGCAACCAAGGTGTTATATTTGACTGCGTGTTTCTCCACTTGGTTAAAAAAAACAGGCTCAAACATTTTTAATTGTTTGGATGGCCACCAGATGGCAACAGTGTATGCTGTCAGGGGCCAACATCACGTTTTGGCGTTTGTATTTTCAGCGCCATTGCGTCCAAGATGCGGGATTCAGAATATTGTTTATCAAAATAATAACAGATTTCTCTACTCATGCATTTATTTCTGAAAACAATATTGGTATTTTTATCACAGCCAAAATAAAAAGCCAATTGTGAAGCAAACTTCATTGCTTTCAATTTTCCTAAAAAAAAAAAAAAACAAGGGGCGTCTCGGCATGGTGCGTCGCTTTGCCAGCACTCGGGCATGTGTTCATGGAACCATTCATTGGATACAAAAGGCTGTGTTGTGAGGCGTCACAAGTGTCAATCAATTCAGAATAGGCCGCATTAACCTGGAATTGTCGTGACTACATTCAAGTTTTGGTAGGATCAGGAAATAGTTCCAAACAGTTGTATTTATTGACACAGATACCTACGCTTGGTGTGATACGATAAACATTTTAGACCTGACATAGTGCGGTTTCATAAACAAGGACACAGGAGAAAAACTGTTACAAGTGAAACGCCAAAAGTAAACGGATATCACTGTGACGTAGATGCTTGACTTAGTGACACAGTTTTAATACAAAACATATATGATCTTCCCGATTCATGCGTGTTAGATTTCACAAAAGCAAATCAAAGTGCGGGGCAGCTGTACATGGTCAGAGATGAAGTGTTCGTGGATTTATGTTACTCTGACGTAGCTACTTGAATTACTGATGAAATTTTACTACGTGATATCTATTTTATGTCTGACATATGTACATGTAAGGTTGGCTTTATGACACATTTTCCAAAGTACAGGATGATTGTAGCCTATACGGCTGTATCACTCTGAGCCACAAACTTGTTCTTGTAAAGTAGTTTTAACCCACGCACTGTAATTATGACGCACATCTCTGCGATGTTTCTTATTTAAAAAAAGGAAAAGTAAAAAGAAACAATTCATTGTTTGGAGATGAATTGCACTTGAATGAAGTAAAAATTCTGAGACGTGCTAGCCTGCATGCGTCGTCTTGCCGTATCAATTGGGGTAAAATTTATAGTTGTAATACATACACTTATTAAATGTGACGCCACTTTAAAACATGTTAAAAACCTTGAAATGGCAGGAGCCCCTTGTTGTGAATAAATTTGATACAGCCTTATCTGAGGTACGTTCCCACAAAGTTTGAAGAAAGTCCAGCCAGTCGTTCTGGAGCACAGGTCAATACTTACAAAAATACACATAAGGTACAGACAAAATACGCTACCCGCTGAATCAGACAAAATATAACAAAAATACGGTACCAGCCATTGAATCAGAAAAATATATAACAAAATACAGTACCACCCTATAAATCAGACAAAATTTGACAAATACAGTACCACTCGTTGAATCAGACAAATATAAGTAAATACAGTACACACCTTGCAGATATTTACCCTCGGTACCAGTGTTTAGTGGATCTGGTCGACAGTTTCGGAGTCATGTTTTCAACGTGCATGTACACGTGTATTCAAACATAATATTGGCCATGCTAACAAGTACTGTTACCAGTCGATATGGCAATTTGGAAACTTCGTTGAAAATTACAAAATAATAGTGACACTTATTGAATACGTTTGGTGGACATTAAAGTACGCCACATCACTACCAAGGTTGATGAGAATCCAGCATCCAGTTCAGCAACTCAAAAATATGCACAGACGGAAAAGATTTCACGAAACATTATAAATATTGTTGCAACACCTGCTGAACAAAATGAGGTCAAGGACACTCAGAAGTGGTCGTTTTAAATTTAGAAACAATTAGGTAAGCGTCATCACTGTTGCAATCCCCAATGCCTTGCATATTAATAAACAGGAATGTACCCATTGACCAATAAGTATCCAAAGTGAGAAAAAAAAACTTTTAAAATCGGGTACCTAGAGTATACCGCCAGGTGAACGCCTTTGATTAACCCTTCCATCAAATATTTTTCTGCCACATTTCAACACTGTCTGGGAGAAGCTTCTACAGATGAAGTTGAAAATAGCTTAAGCAGCAATATATATATATATATATATATATATATATATATATATATATATATATATATATATATATATATATAATAAAATCGCGGCACCATCTGTTGTACAAATTTAGGTTTAGGTGTCCCAGGCAGATGCCTGCCAACTTAACGCCAATACGGGAAAATTGTCTTGAAGTCGAAAAAAGTAAATGGTGAACAAACGGACGTCTCCTTAGAAACTTCAAAGCTTCATACACTATTCCACCATACATTTGTATAAACAGGTAAATAGTAATACAATTTTAGCGCTACAAAGTTGACCAGAGGTGTTATGAGGTAAAGTGTACTGAGGTATTAGCTGGAAGCCACCTCTTCCACTCTACTGGATAATGGTTGAAATGAAAGAAATCCTGCAAAAAGTTAGTGTGATCATGGTTTCCCGACTTAAGACGGACAAGAGACAATTCTCTATGTGGGTAAAGTATACTTTAACCCGGGTACCTTCCCTCTTACCACTCTAAACACTTTGAGGACTACACTTGGTCATTTCAAGCTCCAGCATGACATTGTTTCAATAATGTTCTTGAGTTAGTGTTGTATTTTTTAGGTATTTGGTCATATCTCTGCAAACATTTCAACAGAGTTTTGTGTAGTTGTTGTTTTTTTATAATCTTTGCGTTGTAGTTTTTGCAACAAAGTTCTGACTCTACTGGCAAAATCGCTAAAAAGTGTGGTGTTTCTAGCTTTTGCCAATTCCTCCATCCATTTTGATTCACAATAGTGTAAATAAAAGTTGGCAATATATGGGGCTGGATCTGGACGATGGACCAGCGCATAACCTGAGCAAAGTCAGTTGAGGAAATAAAAACACAAAATTATAGACATACATACATATATATATATATATATATATATATATATATATATATATATATATATATATATATATATATATATATATATATATATATATATATATATATATATATAAGCAAGAGGACGGTGATCCCCTGCTCTTTTGATTGGTATCTGCTGCTTCTGCAAGGGCATAGTGTTCTGCAATGCACATGTCCTGTATTAGTGCTTGCCAATAGTGGACCGAAGATTGATATTACCAAGCCAGCATATCAAGTTGACCTTTCAAAGTCAATCAAGCTAAAAATGAACAACGCTAAAAGAAACATCATAGGTGTTTTCCTATTAATGATTAGTACCTGTGGATCTAGGCTCCATCATTACCAAGATCTAAAGCAATATCAGTTTTGTTGAGTCATCCCCCCCCCCAAAAAAATGTGGGAGAAAATAATTTTACTAAACAATATATACGGATCGCCTGTCAGAGGATACATAATAAATGCATTTTCATCTCCTCCACAGATTTGACGAATGCCCCCCTCCCCCCTTGGGGAATATCTATATCTAAAAACTAGTCATACGGTAGAACAGTTTTCAGCATGTTTCAATTCATGCAGCACAGTATTGCACGGTAACACTTACCGAAACATGGTCCCATGGTTAGATATATCCCATACCTTCGTCGAAAAATTAAGGCATTTTTGGCAAACTTTCATTATCTTTCATCAGAATATATTCTGATAAAATTTCAAACAATTATGACCAGCCATTCTAGAGAACTTCGAGTTCTAGAGAACTCGAAAATAACCTGAACACAGAAAAAAAAATTTAAATAGTAGCGCCATCCTGGAGAACAAAACGTGAATTCGGTGACCCCAGGTGATCCTGTATGCAATCTCAAAGTAATTGGCTCTAGTAGTTCTTGAGAAGAATTTGAAATCTTAAAAAGTAAATAACAGATGTCATATAAAGCAGAAAAATTAATGCATCATCTTCTTTGCAAGATAGCACAGGTGTATCTAAGCAATATCTGTGAGTAAAATCAAAATATTTCATACAAATATTTTGACAATATTGCAAACATTTCATGTATTGCTGTATCCATGTACTGAAGTAGTGTTTACTGACACATTCTCCCACAGTTTGATAGATTCTGACACAACTTAAGGAAATTCTGTTCAACCTTTCTGAACAAGTCGAAAATAGCATTGACACCTACAAATACATTTTAAAAAATACCATAGCGCCCCCTGGTAACCATATATGAAACATATGCCCCGGGTAAACCTGCGTGCATAATCAAAGCAACGTACCAAATAGCGTTCGAGAAGATATATATATATGCAAAAATTCATGGAAATAGACAAATTATTACATTATCATCATCTCTTTCGCAAACTTGGCTGAGACCACTTGGGAAACATCATTGTGTAACACCAAGCCATTTCATGTAACAGTTTTTAAGATGGCTAAAATGTGAAAAGCCTAGCGGACATTTGGATGGACGACAGATGCAAACGGATTCCATATTTTCTGCTCACTAATAAGTCAACAGAGCAAAAAAAATTTTTATGAATAATGATGATCTGAACAAATGTTGTACAGACCTACCCAAGGTACGTCGCAACCAATTTTAAAGTGGGTACAGGCAACAAATTTTGAGAAGTCGAAAATGCAAAAGTTTTTGGTGCACAAGGACTGCGGACGTCTTTTGAATATGTTTTTCTTCCTTCGCCTTACTTTTGGGTATTCTGGCATGGAGCTTGTACATCTAACTATTGGAGCAACTTCTACTAACAATGGAACCCGACCAAAACCTGGATCGTAATCTAGACTAGGTTAACCCTTTCAGTGCCACATTTTGGCCCGACATAAGAGCTCTTCTCGGCGCCAAGCGCCCGAAGCCAGCCAAGGAAAGGTGTTGACCTGTGATCTTTGTATTCTATGTAAGTATAGGCATGCAGGTATTACAATCAAAGGTATTATTCGAACAACATGAATCTTGCAACCTTATAATTTAAAGCAGTTCGTTTTTAGTTGTTAGACATTACTCGCACTTGGTATTAAAAGAGTGAAATGGATTTTATGGATCCGTCATTCCCACAGGCGCTCGTAAATTTCAGTCGATCAAGTTTTTTGTGCCAATAAGAGGCTGGGTGACGTAGAGAGGTTGAACCTTGAACATCTGTATGTGCAATAGCCCTCACCGGGGCCTTAATTTGCAATAAGGTATAGTATATTCGTCTGGGCAGTCAATCATTCGTGTTAATAAGATGGGGGAGAGAGGGTAAACCTAGAACCACTACGTCGTCAGACGGAGCTACTGCACAGAATGGTTTGAAACGAGGCTCATATCTGGACCACCATCCCACTTCACGTTTGACATGATTTCTCTGTGTCTCTTAATACCAACAAACTGCGACCTATCAATTTATTAAAGTGTGTGTGTCAACACACACTTTTCTGTTTTTCTAGGAAATCTTCATTAAAGTGTGTGTGTCAGCACACACTTTTCTGTTTTTCTAGGAATTAAAGTGTGTGTGTCAGCACACACTTTTCTGTTTTTCTAGGAATTCTTTATTTCTTTCTTTCTTTCTTCTTTCTTTCTTTCTTTCTTTCTTTCTTTCTTTCTTTCTTTCTTTCTTTCTTTCTTTCTTTCTTTACAGGCAAATTTGTCCGACATTTCATTTGAAAAGTATAACACGTAGAAACTCCAAACTTGGCACAATTATACTTCTATAGATAAAGGCTGGCCTTTTTATAATGAGAGGTCATGCTTTTCAAAATTATGCAAATGAGGGCTAATTAAAGTTTCAAATCTTCAATATGTAATATACAGTGCATTCCACCTAACCTGAGCTCTGGGGGCCGTCTCATTAGTTGTGACCACAGTGCTGGTAGGCCAAACACCCTATCACTGATCTCTTTGCCCTGCCACTCAACCCAGCTGCTATAATTAGTGGTGTTTGTAAACAGGTCCACATGTGTGATGCTGTAGACATTTATATGGGTTTTATTTTCACTTTTGTAGCGTCAAATAATTGGAATTTTTACAAAATAATCCGGCTGCAGGGACACCATTTTACTGTGGAGCTGGCCCTGCTATGTGTCTGCCACCAGCGCCAAACACACATGACCAGTGACAGTGAATGATTGGTATCAAATGGCCAGCTTATTCCAAAGTCCTGGCAAGTGTAACCACATCAAAATAAACCCTACCCTTTCCTCCTTAAGTTAATGTGTATTTTATTACCCCAAATAGATTTTACTCATAATCCACAGCCTTTATCAACATTGTAAGACCTGTGGGACATTTTTACAGGGGTGTCACATCTCAATTAAATTGCAAACAAGCCATAATCCTGGTATATATTTTACGAGATGTGACATCAAAATGACCCTTTGAAAATGCAGCATCCCTGGACTCAATCAGGACAGAAGTCTTCATTTACTGTCAGTAAAATTTGTATCAAAGGGATATACTGAGTATTCTTCTGCTCATGATTTGTGATATTCTGACCTTTTTTATTTGTTTCACACATTGTATTAGCAATGCAAATTTAAAAGAATTAGCAAAGAGCATATTCTTTGGGTTCATCACTGAATGAGTTAATTTTGTCAAATAAACATTGGCTGCATTGATTGAATGGCTATGTCTGTTTGGTAATTTAATTATAAGTTAATGTTTTCTTTCTGGAAACCAGTCAGTTCAGTGGCTCTTAAAGAAAACATTTTAGGCTACATTATTTATATACAATTACACAGTCCAGGAAATGCTCAAGATCATTGCTCATGCATTCTATCATTAAAGTGTGTGTGTGTCAACACACACTTTTCTTTCTTTCTTTCTTTCTTTCTTTCTTTCTTTCTTTCTTTCTTTCTTTCTTTCTTTCTTTCTTTTTTTCTTTCTTTCTTTCTTTCTTTCTTTCTTCCCGTCTTTCTTTCTTTCTTTCTCCTTCCCTCCCTCCCTCTCTCCCTCCCTTCTTTCTTTCTTTCTTTCTTTCTTTCTTTCTTTCTTTCTTTCTTTCTTTCTGAATTTGAAATTTTCAATCTTGAATATCTTCAACAGTATAATAGAGATGTCATTCCAACTTCTACCAGGGGTGTGTGTACCATTGGCACCTAATCACCTAATGAATTAAAAATAAAAGTTGTAGTAATTTAAATTATGTAAAAAAAAGCAGCATTAGAAATTTAAAATCTTGAATAACTTCAAAGCTATAATAGATATAGATGCCATTCCAACTTCTACTCCTGTTTTATGGAATAGTTGTACATTGCCATACCAATATGCTTTGAAAACACACACACTGATTTGCTATGCAGCAAATCATCTTTCCTAGTTCTTTATTTCTTTCTTTCTTCTTTCTTTCTTTCTTTCTTTCTTTCTTTCTTTCTTTCTTTCTTTCTTTCTTTCTTTCTTTACAGGTAAATTTGTCCGACATTTCATTGGAAAAGTATAACACGTAGAAACTCCAAACTTGGCACAATTATACTTCTATGGATAAAGCCTGGCCTTTTTATAATGAGGGGTCATGCTTTTCAAAATTATGCAAATGAGGGCTATCAAAGGGATATACTGAGTATTCTTATCTTTTAAATGAGGGGGTTCTGATTTAAAATTTCTGACAATCATAATAGAATATAATATCTGCTCATAATTTGTGATATTCTGACCTTTTTTATTTGTTTCACACACTGTATTAGCAATGCAAATTTGAAAGAATTAGCAAAGAGCATATCCTTTGGGTTCATCACTGAATGAGTTAATTTTGTCATATAAACATTGGCTGCATTGATTGAATAGCTATGTCTGTTTGGTAATTTAATTATAAGTTAATGTTTTCTTTCTGGACACCAGTCAGTTCAGTGGCTCTTAGAAAAACATTTTGGGCTACATTATTTATATACAATTACACAGTCCAGGAAATGCTCAAGATCATTGCTCATGCATTCTATCATTAAAGTGTGTGTGTGTCAACACACACTTTTCTTTCTTTCTTTCTTTCTTTCTTTCTTTCTTTCTTTCTTTCTTTCTTTCTTTCTTTCTTTCTTCTTTCTTTCTTTCTTTTTCTTTTTTCTATACCAGCAAATTTGTCCGACACTTTTCTCGGACACTATTATACATAGAAAGTCCAAACTTGGCATGATTGTACCTCCATACGCGGAGTTTGACTGTTTTATACAGAGAAATGAAGACGTTTAAAATTATGTAAATTAGGGGCGTTTGAAATTTTCAATCTTGAATATCTCCAAGAGTACAATAGAGATGTCATTCCAACTTCTACTGGGGGGTTGTTGACCATTGGCACCTAATCACCTAATGAATTAAAATTAAAAGTTGTAGCAATTTAAATTGCTAAATAGCACCATTAGAAATTTTAAATCTTGCATAACTTCAAAGCTATAATAGATAGAGATGTCATTCCAACTTCTACTCCTGTTTTATGGAATAGTTGTACTTTGCCATACCAATATGCTTTGAAGACACACACACTGATTTACTATGCAGCAAATCATCTTTCTTAGTTCTTTATTAAAGTGTGTGTGTCAACGCACACTTTTCTGTTTTTCTAGGAATTCTTTATTATGTCTGTATGCCAACACAGACATACTGTTTTTCTAGGAATTCTTTATTTCTTTCTTTCTTTCTTTCTTTCTTTCTTTCTTTCTTTCTTCTTTCTTTCTTTCTTTACAGGCAAATTTGTCCGACATTTCATTTGAAAAGTATTTTACATAGAAACTCCAAACTTGGCATGATTATACTTCCAAACATGAAGCCTGGTCTTTTTGTAAAGAGGTTCAACGGTTTTGAAAATTATGCAAATTAGGGCCATTTGAAAATTTAAATTTTGAATATCTCTAAAAATATTATAGGTACAGGTAATCAATCCAACTTCGATTAATATGTTGGTTAGACTGCACATTTTTGTAATTTACATGTGACCTCTAAAGGTCAAAGGTCAATGTCATTTTCACATTTGAAATTTTCATCTGGCCATAACTCAGTCAATTTTCAACCAATTTTAACCATGATGGACCCAACCTGTAGGTATTGCAACATTGCATATGTTTGTAATTTACATGCAATGCCTAAAGATTAAAGGTCAAGCTCAATCAGGCCTTTTTGTTAAAACTAGCCATAAGCATAATGGAATGTGAAGTACCAAAAGCTTCAAAGATGGTATCAGTCAAGATTCTGGGGTCCGCTTTGGTAATTGATACTTTTAGCCCAGATAAGAGAGCCTGGGTTTGATATCAGGCTACGGGCAGCATGCTTGTCTGTATGTGTGCCCCTGAGTGGCACACAGAATGCCGTGTGTGACTGCTTTTGTCATGTTTACACAAGACAGACAAGACATAACTTAGAACATTGGAACAACACATAATTAATTAATTGGGTAAGACATAACAGATTCAACTGAAAGCCACAGGAAGCTGTAGTTTTCCTTGCAGTGAGGTTGCAAGGTTAGGATATCGCACAAGCCATGGGTAGCCAGGTCAGTGTTCAATGTAAACAAAGCATGCACAAGTATGAATAGACTGACGTCTGCAAGTTGTGTCATGCTTAGAAGACTACTTGGTTCATGAGAATGAAATGGAAAAGAATGATGACACAGTCTGTGGTAGTTTATATATCATTACATACTATCAAAAATGTTGTCTTTCTTTCTTTCCTTTTTTTCTTTTTTATGGATGTGTGCCAACACAGACATATTGTTTTTCTTTCTTTCTTTCTTTCTTTCTTTCTTTCTTTCTTTCTTTCTTTCTTTCTTTCTTTCTTTCTGTCTTTCTGTCTGTCTGTCTTTCTTTCTTTCTTTCTTTCTTTCTTTCTTTCTTTCTTTCCAGACAAGTTTGTCCGACATTTTATTTAAAAAGTATTACACATAGAAACTCCAAACTTGGCAAAATTATACTTCTATAGATGAAGTCTGGCCTTTTTGTAATGAGAGGTCATGCTTTTCAAAATTATGCAAATGAGGGCTAATTAAAGTTTTAAATCATCAATATTTCATACACTATAGTAGATGTGGTTCTGAGTGTATAGGAGTTTTATCATAGCAAGGAAAAGGCCATCTCAAATGTCAGGGTCTTGTCAAGGTCAAAGGTCAGTTTTAGGCCAAGGTGTCATTTTTGAGGTGAAGGTTCACTTCAGGTAGAGGTCATCTCAAGGTCAAAGGTCATTCAAGGTCAAAGGCCACTTTCGATGGCGGCTTTCTTCTAGCCATAACTTCGTCAATTTGTATCCAATTTTGATCATGTTTGGTTCAAATTGTAGCTATTGCAACACTGCACATTTTGAAAATTACATGTGACCCCTAAAGGTCAAAAGTCAATGTCATCTGGACCTTTGAAAGTTTCACTCAGCCATAACGCGGCCAATTTCCATCCAATTCTAATCATGTTGGACTTAAATTTTGGGTATTGTGACACTGTACATTTTTGCAATTTACGTGTGACCTATAAATGTTAAAGGTAAAAGGTCAAGGTTATTTGAACTTGGAAATATCATCCAGCTATAAGCTTAATGCAATGTGAAGTACCTAAGCACAAAAGTTGTACCATTTAATATTAACAGCTTTTGAAGGCACACAGACAGATTTGCTTTCAAGCAAATCTTCCTTTCTAGTTTCTTTCTTTCTTCTTTCTTTCTTTCTTTCTTTCTTTACCGGCAAATTTGTCCGACATTTCATTTGAAAAGTATTACATGTAGAAACTCCAAACTTTGCACAATTATACTTCTATGGATAAAGTCTGGCCTTTTTATAATGAGAGGTCATGCTTTTCAAAATTATGCAAATGAGGGCTAATTAAAGTTTTAAATCTTCAATATCTTGTATACTATAGTAGATGTGGTCCCGAGTGTATAGGAGTTCAATCATAGCAAGGTAAAGGTCATCTCAAATGTCAAGGTCATGTCAAGGTCAAAGGTCATGTCAAGGTCAAAGGTCACTTTTAAGCCAAAATGTCATTTTTGAGGTCAAGGTTCACTTCAGGTAGAGGTCATCTCAAGGTCAAAGGTCATTTCAAGGTCAAAGGCCACTTTCCTTGGTGGCCTTCTTCTAGCCATAACTTGGTCAATTTTTATCTAATTTTGATCATGTTGGGCTCATATTGTAGCTATTGTAACCCTGCATATTTTAAAATATGTGTGACCTCTAATGGTCAAAGGTCAAGGTCATTTGAACCTTTGAAAGTTTCATCCAGTCACAACTTGGCTATTTTCTATCCAATTCTAATCATGTTAGACTCAAATTGTACGTATTGCAACACTGCATATTTTTATAAGAACACGTGACCTCTAAAGGGCAAAGGTCAAGGTCATTTGGCGCTTTGAAAGTTTCATCTTGCCATAACTTGGTAAATTTTCATCCGATTTGGTTCATGTTCATGTCAGTTTAACTTCTAATAGGGGGTTCCTGACCATTGTGCATGTAATGAATCTAAAACAAAAGTTGTAGCAATTTGAATTATGCTAAATAGCACCATTAGAAATTTTAAATCTTAAATAACTTCAAAGCTGTAATAGATAGAGATGCCATTCCAACTTTTACTCCTGTTTTATGGAATAGTTGTACTTTGCCATACAAATATGCTTTGAAGACACACACACTGATTTGCTATGCAGCAAATCATCTTTTCTAGTTTCTTTCTTTCTTTCTTTTCATTCTTTCTTTCTTTCTTTACAGGCAAATTTGTCCGACATTTTATTTGAAAAGTATTATATGTAGAAACTCCAAACTTGGCACAATTATACTTCTATGGATAAAGTCTGGCCTTTTTATAATGAGAAGTAATGCTTTTCAAAATTATGCAAATGAAGGCTAATTAAAGTTTTAAATCTTCAATATCTTATACACTATAGTAGATGTGGTTTGCAGTGTATAGGAGTTCGATCATAGCAAGGTAAAGGTCATCTCAAATGTCAAGGTCAAAGGTCATGTCAAGGTCAAAGGTCAATTTTAAGCCAAAATGTCATTTTTTGAGGTCACGGTTCACTTCAGATAAAGGTCATGTCAAGGTCAAGGGTCATTTCAAGGTCAAAGGCCACTTTCCATGGTAACTTTCTTCTCGCCATAACTTGGTCAATTTTTATCCAATTTTGATCATGTTGGGCTCAAATGGTAGCTATGGTAACACTACGTATTTTGAATTTTACATGTGACCTCTAAAGGTCAAAGGTCAAGGTCATTTGGACCTTTGAAAGTTTCATCCATCCAATTCTAATCAAGTTGGACTCAAATTGTAGGTATTATAACACTGCACATTTTTGTAAGAACATGTAACCTCGAAATGGCAAAGGTCAAGGTCATTTGGCCCTTCGAAAGTTTCATCTTGCCACAACTTGGTCAATTTTCACCCGATTTGGTTCATGTTGGGTTTAAATTGTGGGTATTGTAACACTGCGCAATCTACATGTGACCAACTTCTACTAGGGGATTGTTGACCATTGCGCACCTAATGAATTAAAACTAAAAGTTGTAGCAATTTAAATTATGCTAAATAGCACCATTAGAAATTTTAAATCTTGAATAACTTCAAAGCTTTAATAGATGGAGATGCCATTCCAACTTGTACTCCTGTGTTATGGAGTAGTTGTACATTGCCACATCAATATGCTTTGAAGACACACACACTGATTTGCTATGCAGCAAATCATCTTTTCTAGTTTCTTTCTTTCTTTCTTCTTTCTTTCTTTCTTTACAGGCAAATTTTTCCGACATTTCATTTGAAATGTATAACATGTAGAAACTCCAAACTTGGCACAATTATACTTCTGTAGATAAAGTCTGGCCTTTTTATAATGAGAGGTCATGCTTTTCAAAATTATGCAAATGAGGGCTAATTAAAGTTTTAAATCTTCAATATGTTATATACTATACAGTCCATTCCACCTAACTTGAGCTCTGGGGGCCGTCTCATTAGTTGTGACCACAGTGCCGGTGAGCCAAACAGCCTATCACTGCCCTCTTTGCCCTGCCACTCAACCCGGCTGCTATAATTAGTGGTGTTTGTAAACAGGTTCACATGGGTGCTGCTGTAGACATTTATATGGGTTTTATTTCACTTTTGTAGCGTCAAATAATTGGATTTTTTACAAAATAATCCGGTTAAAGGGACACCATTTTACTGTGGAGCTGGCCCTGCTATGCGTCTGCCACCCCACCAAACACACATGACCAGTGACAGTAAATGATAGGTATCAAATGGCCAGCTTATTCCAAAGTACTGGCAAGTGTAACCACACCAAAATAAACCCTACCCTTTCCTCTTAAGTTTATGTGTATTTTATTACCCCCAATAGATTTCACTCATAATCTAGAGCCTTTATCAACATTGTAAGACCTTTGGGATATTTTTACAGGGGTGTCACATCTCAATTAAATTGCAAACAAGCCATAATCCTGGTATATATTTTACAAGATGTGACATCAAAATGACCCTTTGAAAATGCGGCATCCCTGGACTCATCCAGGACAGAAGTCTTCATTTACTGTCAGTAAAATTTGTATCAAAGGGATATACTGAGTATTCTTATCTTTTAAATGAGGGGGTTCTGATTTAAAATTTCTGACAATCATAATAGAATATAATATCTGCTCATAATTTGTGATATTCTGACCTTTTTTATTTGTTTCACACATTGTATTAGCAATGCAAATTTGAAAGAATTAGCAAAGATTATATCCTCTGGGTTCATCACTGAATGAGTTAATTTTGTCATATAAACATTGGCTGCATTGATTGAATAGCTATGTCTGTTTGGTAATTTAATTATAAGTTAATGTTTTCTTTCTGGACACCAGTCAGTTCAGTGGCTCTTACATTTTGGGCTACATTATATATATACAATTACACAGTCCAGGAAATGCTCAAGATCCCTGCTCATGCATTCTATCATGTCTGTGTGCCAACACAGACATACTGTTCTTTCTTTCTTTCTTTCTTTCTTTCTTTCTTTCTTTCTTTCTTTCTTTTTCTTTTTTCTATACCAGCAAATTTTTCCGACACTTTTCTCGGACACTATTATACATAGAAAGTCCAAACTTGGCATAATTGTACCTCCATACGAGGAGTTTGACTGTTTTATACAGAGAAATGAAGATGTTTAAAATTATGCAAATTAGGGGCGTTTGAAATTTTCAATCTTGAATATCTCCAAGAGTACAATAGAGATGTCATTCCAACTTCTACTGGGGGGTTGTTGACCATTGGCACCTAATCACCTAATGAATTAAAATTAAAAGTTGTAGCAATTTAAATTGCTAAATAGCACCATTAGAAATTTTAAATCTTGAATAACTTCAAAGCTTTAATAGATAGAGATGTCATTCCAACTTCTACTCCTGTTTTATGGAATAGTTGTACTTTGCCATACCAATATGCTTTGAAGACACACACACTGATTTGCTATGCAGCAAATCATCTTTCCTAGTTTCTTTCTTTCTTTCTTTACCGGCAAATTTGTCCGACATTTCATTTGAAAAGTATTATATGTCAAACTCCAAACTTGGCACAATTATACTTCTATGGATAGAGTCTGGCCTTTTTATAATGAGAGGTCATGCTTTTCAAAATTATGCAAATGAGGGCTAATTAAACTTTTACATCTTCAATATCTTATATACTATAGTAGATGTGGTTCCGAGTGTACAGGAGTTCGATCATAGCAAGGTAAAGGTCATCTCAAATGTCAAGGTCATGTCAAGGTCAAAGGTCATGTCAAGGTCAAAGGTCAATTTTAAGCCAAAATGTCATTTTTGAGGTCAAGGTTCACTTCAGGTAGAGGTCATCTCAAGGTCAAAGGTCATTTCAAGGTCAAAGGCCACTTTCAATGGTGGCTATCTTCTAGCCATAACTTGGGTCAATTTTTATCCAATTTTGATCATGTTGGGCTCAAATTGTAGCTATTATAACCCTCCACATTTTAAAATTTACATGTGACCTCTAAAGTTCAAAGGTCAAGGTCACATGGACCTTTGAAAGTTTCATCCAGTCATAACTTGGCCAATCTCCATCCAATTCTAATCATGTTGGACTCAAAATGTAGGTATTGCTACACTTGACATTTTTATAAGAACATGTAACCTCAAAAAGGCAAACGTCAAGGTCATTTGGCCCTTTGAAAGGTTTCATCTTGCCATAACTTGGTCAATTTTCATCCGATTTGGTTCATGTTTGACTTAAATTGTGGGTATTGTAACACTGTGTAATTTACATGTGACCTGTAAAGGTCAAAGGTCAAGGTCATTTGGACTTTGAAATTTGCATGCAGCCAATAGCTTAATGGAATGTGAGGTACCAAAGGATAAAAGTTGTAGCAATTTAAATTATGCTAAATAGCACCATTAGAAATTTTAAATCTAGAATAACTTCAAAGCTGTAATAGCAAATCATCTTTCCTAGTTCCAAAACTATTTTTCCAGTTATATCACACATATCATCCATTGAAATCCATATATAACCATGACAACGCGCCTAAAATTGTCGCAAATGTCTGACAAAAACCATTTGGGGCAGAATGTCCGACATTCCAGCGCCAAATTCAAAAGGATATCCCATCCTAAATTAAATTCTTTCCGTAACATTAGCCGTATGACAACTGTTCTTTGATTTACTTACGTTTTTATACGGTACACATTTTTACAAATTGTGTAACCTGACCAAAATTTATTCCGCCAGTACTTCTTGTATCCATCAAAGTTTATTGGCGGCCGTAATTTTGAACAGATGCACACTGGTATCCCAGCTGCTCTCCCATAGGCTGACCAAGCTTTCAGCCAATCAGAGAGCAGCTGCATAATCAGCGCGGGTCCGGTCAAAATGATGGCCGCCAAGGCCTTTTGATGCATACGAGAAGCATTGATGGAATCAACATTTGGTCATGTTGTACGATTTGTGGAAATAAACACAGGATAAAAACATGAGTGGATCAAAGAATACAGTCTGATTGACAATTGAGGACAGTTGTCATACGGCTAATGCTATGAAATGAACTTGATTCAGGAGGGAATAATCGTTTGAATGTGGCGCTGGAATGTCGGATTTTTTGCCCGAAATCGTTTTGTGGGGCATTTGCAGCAACTATATGCCTGTTGCCATGGATGTGGATTCAATGGATGACCAGTGTGATATACCTGGAAAAATAGTCTTAGAATAAACTGGTCAATTGCAGTTTGTCGGTATGTGAGGAAACGGAAAATTCATCATTCACGTCAAACGTGAAGTAGGATGGTGGTCCACATGTGAACTTCGTTTCAAACCTTAATTTCTGTGTAGGAGCTTCGTCGGACGACGTAGTGGTACTAGAGTCTCCGTCCGTTCCTACCCCCCCCCCCCTCCCGATCTTATTAGCACGAATGATTGAATCCACAGATGTATACACAATACCTGATTGCAGATGCCTTATGTGGGCCATTGCACGTACAGATGTTCTATGTTCACTCTCTCTACCCCCCCCCCCCTTTCATAACACGAATGCTTGACCAACTGAACATTTCAAGCGCCTGTGAACACTCCCCTTATCTATTCATACCCCGTGCACAATTGAAAGCATTACACAAAAACCATATCGATGTCGACTACATCCTGTTGCAGTTCAACGTTTGAGTGTCAGTGCGGACAGACAACAGACGGACGTGGAACAGAAACACGCTTGTTCTCCTGGTTTCTAAAATAATTTCAGAACAAGAGGATCGTGATTATCCTGCGCTCTACTGACTAGAACCTGCTTCTTCGGCACGTTCCGACTTTGTTGCTCTATAGCATGTACTGTATTTGTGCTTACCGATAAATAACTAAAAGTTTGATATTACCAAAAATAAAGCCAAGGTGTCAGTTTGACTTTTGATGGTCATTCAAAATCAAAATTAACCAGGCCAGTAAGAGAGAGAAAAAAAAACTCTTGATATTTTCCTACTCATGTTACAAAAATTATGGGCCCAGGAGCCAACAGGATACAAGCCAATTTGTCAGTTTGACCTTTCAAGTTCAAACAAAGGTCAAAATTACCACCACAAAAGAAACCTCACAGGTGCTTTCTATAAATGTTTAATAGTAAGCGTGGGCCTACGATTCACCGTTACACAGATATAATCCAATATGATAGATTTGCTGAGTCAGCAAAAAGCTTGAATTCTCTGAACACTATATAGGCATCCCCTGTCAAAGAATGCATAATTAATGCTGCTGCTGCATCATCATCATCATCATCATCATCATCATCATCATCATCATCATCATCATCATCATCATCATCATCATCATCATCATCATCATCATCATCATCTCCTTAAAAATTTTGGTGAAGGTCCACCCGGGAAACATCTATGTGTACAAGCAAAGTACACGCATTCCATGAAACTGCTTTGACAATATTGCAATACTTGCACTGCACTGCTACAATCTACCTGCATAGTTGTACCAGTCAATGACACAGAATCCTGAAGTTTGATATCTAACAATTTCATCCATACTTAACATAATTCCATCTTTTCGCAAACTTGCATACTTTTGGTCAAACTATATTCTAATAAAATTCTGTGCATTTCTGTTTGGCCATTCTGCAGGCCGAAAAGAGCCGTAGCACTCGAAACTGTATTGCATCAATAGGAAATATTGCAGCACCACCTGGTGACCAAAATGTAAACTAAGTTGCATCAACTGACCCCGTATACAAAAGCAAAGGTCAAGTAGTACTTGAGAAGATTAATATTAATATTATTATTATCATCATCATCATCATCATCATCATCATCATCATCATCATCATCATCGGCAAAACTAAATTTATTTTTTTTTAATTGACATATTTTTGCATTATCGCCTCCTTCGGAAAGCTAGCAAAGGACCACCTGGCGGAATATGTGTGTGTAAAATCAAAACAATTAGCCAAGTAGTTCCTAAGAAGAGATTTTATTCTTTTTTTTTTCAAAAAAATAAATTAAAAAGTAAAAAAATGAAAAATTATTGCATTATTACCTCCTTCACAAAGCTGCCAGAGGACCACTTGGGTAATATATGTGTATAAAATCAAAGTATTCCACAAAACCTATTTGATAATATTACAATGTATGCCATGTATTGCTGAATACATATACAATAGCAGCATTTATCGGCACACCATCCCAAAGTTCAATGTCCCATAAGTTCGTCAAAATTTAACATATCCTTAACATTTCCAAGAACTTTCATTACCTTCAGTCAGAATATACTCTGTTTAGTCGTTCTGGAGAGACTTCAAAAATAGCCTCAGCACACAATGAGTCATTGCAACAACAGGAAAAATTACAGCGCCACCTGGCAGCCAACATGTAGATTACATGAGCCCATTTGATCCTGTGTGCAATATCAAAGCAATTAGCTAAGTAGTTCTTCGGCAAAAGAAATTTTCGATTCTTCAAAAAAAAAATTAAAAAAAAAAAAAAAAATTATTGTATCATCATGTCTTTCGCAAAGTTGGTGGAAGACCAGATGGGAAACATCCATGTAAAAAATCAGAAGTCCCATGCAACAGTTTTTGAGACAAAGTCCATATCTAACGGAAAGACAGACGCTGGACACAAATGGATTTCATTTATCTCTGCTGACTGACAAGTCGGCAGAGCTAAAAGCAGTCCATATCACAGTATGTGTGCTTAAAATACAGATGCAAAAATTAATTGTAGTCTGGTCACAAAAAATTAAGTATTGCATAGCAATATAGTCCCCCACCAGAGAATAGATAGCAAGGTTGACTGCGTATAAGTATAGTCAAGGTCAGGGTCACAGTGACCAAATTGTGGTGCGCGACAGACTCCAGCCCCATAAAGTATTCATCAACCAACTTTGGTAGCAGCAGGTGTAATGCTATACGAAATATGGCCCAGACAAGCTATAACCTTAAGGGGATCAAAGGTGACAGAGATCCAATTTTGGTGCGCAACACAACCCTATCCACTGAAGTGTTCACACACCAAACTTGGTAGCTGTAGGTGTTATTGTACAGGAAATATAGCCCGCACAAGCTAAATCTGGATGGGGGGGGGGTCAAAGATCAAGGTCACAGTGACCCGATTTTGGTGTGCGACGCACCTTTATCCTATGAAGTGTCCACACACTAGATTTGGTAGCTGTAAGTGTTATGAAATATGGCCCGAACAAGATAAAACTTTAAGGGGGTCAAAGGTCATTGACCCAATTTTGGTGCGTGACACACCCCGATCCATTGAGATGTTCACACACCAAATTTGGTAGGTGTAGCTGTTGTGGTAGGAAATATAGCCTGGACAAAGTAAATCTTAATGAGGGTCAAAGGTCAAGGTCACAGTGGCCAAATTTTGGTGTACGGTACACCCCTGCCCCATGAAGTCTACACCAGCCATATTTGGTAGGTGTAGGAATTACGGTATAAAAAATACGGCCCGAACAAGCTTTACAGGAAGGACGGACAGAAGGACGGATGGAAGGACACTGTGCAAACTTATAGTCCCCGGTGGGGAACTAATAAACTGCATAAACTGCCATACAGGTGTGCGCAGACACTTTTTTCTTTCACATTTGTCCTAAATACCCCTGCATTGAAATACGGGTACGCCAAATAATATAAATTACATGTACAATTTTTGGGAAAATTTTGTCAAAAATACGTACAACTTTTGGGAAAATTTTGTCAAAAATACGTACAACTTGTAATTCCTTCGCGACACCCCTATTCTGACTTATGTGCATATTGATTGCAACGCATTAAAAGTACAACCATCTGTCAAGTCGGTTACTAGAACTTTCCCATGCTGTCAGTCAGAGCATCCCACGGCACGTATACCCTGCTGACAATTGATCACAATCTCGTGGTCTTTAAATTTGTTCACGTGCTAGCTCCAGAGGGGATAGACCAGTACGGGGGACCTGTCACATGATTTGTCTTATGGTTTCACACGCTGTAATACTTCTGTAATTTCTTGAATTGTAATTATCTGTGATAAAGGTGAAAGACAATCTGTACCTCAGACGTGCCTCATTTTTTTTTTTTTAGGAAGTATGTCAATAAGAGGATGCTGCTCTGCATGTCCCAATAGACACTTCTCAAGGGAATCAATGCTGTTAACAGAAGGAACCGTCACCGAAATTGTGCAACCAGATTTTATTATACAGATCAATTGTATTCAATTGTGATATATCAATCGCTTGAATATCAAGTTCTGGGAAGCTGTTTCAAGTGCAACAAAATGGTGTTAAGAGATTGGAAGATCGTGCTGTAAGATACACTTGTGTCTTGTATATAAAGATGAGCCACCGGTGCCTTGAAGAAAGTATGCATATACATCGCCGTATCTTGTGTCACGCGAGCTGTGTTTTACATGGCCACTTCAAGGTATACTATGTGGCAAAATATTAAATGCAAAAGTGAAACTGATGACATGGTCTATCTACATTGTTTTCCGAAGTGTTGGATGATTCTTGTTAACCTGAGTATACCCATCACGGAAAAAGTGTTAGTAGCTGAAAACAAACACGTATCAATAAGATGATTATGCAAGATAAATTCTACATGTATGTATTATGGGTTGACGGTTTTTGCACGTAGGCAATCTTGTGTAGAAACAACACATTCTCTAATGCAGGTCTGCATATATTTAAACAGTTCCACTGTTGGTCTGGTAGTGCAGTCAGCATTGAAACATATGGTACATTTATTTCACATGTCATGAAATATCCATTTCCTTTTGAAGGATTTTGATTTGAAACACCAACAACAGTGACGTCATCGCAGTTTGTCGTTTTCGTCACTCTAGAATCACAGGCACGTGCTGTGCTGTGAATACTTGGGATATTCGACGTTGCTGCTGAGCTTGCCTGCAAGACAATCCCGTGTTCGCGGGTCGGGTTGGATCATTTTAAAGGCGATCAGCTGCCTCTGTCCTATGTCGTATCTTGCAAACATTTTTTAGAACACGGAGTACATGTAAGGTTTGAGTCACAGAGTCTGATCAGGGACGCGCATTAAAAAAAAAAAAAAAAAAAAAGTAGCACGACCCTGGTCTGATTAACTACATAATCAATATTGTAACATCATGCTGCTCGACTCTCCGCCAAATAAATATAAGAAAATGTCCCTCCGCGATTCAAAACATATTTCATTCCTTCCACCTCGGTAACCGGTAGATGATTGGATGATAAGAGATCAAGAACCTTGTTCAGTTGCCGAGGTTTACCAGACGTTCCGAGAGATACGCCGTCTACAGTGTCTGATGTTCTTTGAAGTCCTGACTTGCCCTGCACTTTTATATCGCCAATTAGCTTATCCATTGTCATTTTGGCTTCCATGTCCTTCTCTTCTGTTATATCCACGGTCGCCATGGTGTAATAGTATGGTGCTACTGCCCGGTCCGATTCTTGCAAACTTAACACGCGTAATTTAGGACTTCCTGCAAAAGACAGTGCGGTATGATGTAAGGCAATTATGACAGCATAAAAGTTAGATCTCTCTCTCTCTCTCTCTCTCTCTCTCTCTCTCTCTCTCTCTCTCTCTCTCTCTCTCTCTCTCTCTCTCTCTCTCTCTCTCTCTCTCTCTCTCTCCCTCCCTCCCTCCCTTCTGTTTTGGTCTTACAAATTTAACATTTGCTTTTCTGTTTTCGTCTTACAAATTTAAGATTTGCTTTCTTATTATTCCGAAAGGTACAAGGATTGTCCCTACTGATTGTTTAAAATCTCTTTGAATCAGAGCATAACAATTGACATCTACAATTTCAGCTAAAATATGATCTGGTCAGGCAAAGTTTAACAACGTGCTGCGGTTTCTAGCTACTTTATCTGGAATTGACTGTTCTTTATGAACATGGGTCGTACATTTGTTAAAACCTATTTGAGTCATAAAAAGGGTAAGGTGGCCGGATTCGGTCAAAATGCAGGGAATTTTCAACTTCATCGTGTGATAGTGATATAAATGTACAACAACAGCACATGCTTGTTGCCTTGTGACATGTATCCTCAATCATAAGGAAGAGAGCGCGTTTGTATCGGATGCTTTCAACAAACGAGTCACACACTGTCAAGTGAAATGACTTCTGCATACTTATTGAGTCTCAATAATATAATTTACCAAAGGATTCTAAACAAAAAATATGAGCAAAATGACCAGTTTACTTTGTGTGTCATGCTTTCTCCGCTGTTGTAAATATATACGCAAGAGATAATATTTCAAATCGTGTTGAATAAACGTACAAGCGCAGTGTCTTCAAAATGAAACTACACGCACTCTTTAACGCCCTACATTTACAAACAGCACAATTGAAATAGGTCATTTAATTGGCTGTTCATAGCTGCGTACTCCAACAACAAAGATACTGAGTCCATCACCGTGCTGCAAATTACAGCAGATTTAAGAAATAATGTGCTTAATTTGTATTTAATTAATTAATTATTTATTCATTTACTTATATTTATTAATATACTTACGTATATATATTCATGTACGTTTGTATTTAGGTACGAAGAACGTAATAATGTCAGCCCAAGGTACAACAGAAATTTTGTCATTATCTGCAATAAAATTGATGTCCATTTTTTCTTCGGTTGCAAATTTTCTTTACGAGACTGAAACGAATATGTTGACTTTAATGCAGAAAATACAGGTGGAATGAGCCTGCTGTGCGTCCTTAGATTTTTAGCCAAACCTTATTCCACAATACGGTGCTTCCTTTTTTCTGTTGGTATGTAACACACATGAGAGCTGCCACTGAAGAGTTGTCCCTAAATAGGGACAGTAACACCAGCGTACAAAATTAACACTTTAGGCAGGGGCCAAGACCAATTGTATACTATTGATGTGATAGGGTGACATCAGATGAAAAAGCATTGCCCCGATGTTTGCACAAAAAAAAACAAAAACAAAAACAAAAAAAAACAAAAACAAAAAAAAAACAAAAAGAAAAAAAACAGAAAAAAAAACAAAAACAAAGCAAACAAACAAACAAAAAAGCCCAACATTATTTGCATTTGCGTAGGGCAGACCAAGTGAGTATTGCTGGACTGAATACCCGAGAGCAGCACTTTTCCCGGTTGGTAATAATACATAAGTTGCTGGCGTGATGACATCAATTATGCCTTATATGTCTTAAAAGTAAATTCGCTGACCAGATGTTTCTATTCTGATCAGTCTGCATTCTCTCTGTTCATTTTGCGTTAGTGCTGGGAGGTTTCCATTCATACCATCTATTTTAAACGGTTGCAAATCATACGCTGCCCTGCGCATTGTCACCAGCATACCATTATCACCCGAAAGTAACTGCTGCCATCCCAGCAGAAAATAGCTGAACCAACATCGTATGGGGAGAGAATTATAAAGACAGGTGTGAACCGCCGACTCATTACCAAACTGTAAGCGGGGATGGTATGCATATGTATTCTAGCACGCTATTTGTGCAAGTGTGTGCATCCGATAACCTGGCCATAGGTGAAAAGTTCTCTGATGTCGACAAGTCATGACTTGTTAAAAAACAAACAAACAGACAAACAAACAAATGGGGCACCTTGAAAGGGTGTCAGGATAATATGCCTGACACCGTATGTTTCAAAATACTCAAGTATAAATTATGACAACTGTGAATGACCCTCAACACTTTCCACCTCACGTCACCCAAAAGGGCGTGGATGTAACTGTTTAGTTTTGTGTTAACAGAAAACATTTCTGCTGAAAATTGCAGATAAATCCTACCATGATAACAATGCCCGGCGCATATCATTCCTCGGCGCGGGTCGGTTGCATTATACCATGCCTCCTTTGTTTTCTAAAGGGATTTATCTGGAATCCTGCTTTTTTAAATCCCGGAGCGAAGCGTAGGGATTTAAAAATGCAGGATTCCAGATAAATCACGAGAACAAGGGATGTATCCTTTTTATACCATGCCTTCTTTGTTTTCATGAATATAAATGCATTTTAAAATGTATTCACCAAAGCAAATCAGTCCTGTGTTGAAATTTAGCCACGGAAATTAAAGCAGGGATATATGTGTAAGCAGATGACATATATATATATATATATATATATATATATATATATATATATATATATATATATATATATATATATATATATATATATATATATATATATATATTATATATATCCCTTGAGAAAACAAAGGAGGCATGGTATAAGACAGGTGAATACTAAACACGCCTGATGTCACTTTGGCCTAATTACAATACATGAATCTCCCCTGCTTGGAAGATGACAGGTGGCCACTGTGACATATGCCTGGAGAAAAAAATATACAGCTTTTTTAAACATGGAGCGTGGAAACAGTATTGACATGTATTGACACAGACGTAAACTTCCTCTCTTCTATGTGGTGGATGAACCGGGAAGGAGCGGAAGAAAAACATCGTGCGTATGAGTGCTAGAAAGGCGCTCCACTTGACCCAAAGGCCGAGAATGGAACTCGGATCGCGAAGGTGAAACGGTAATGTGTCACCGCTTAAGCAACCGTACTCCAAAACTCTAAACAACAAATAGTGCCAGATGGCAGCTTACCTCTCAAAACTTTAAAACCCCGTTCAGGATATCATGATCCACATGTCTTTACAGAAAGACAGTAGTTGTCCTCAGATCTCAGTCAGAGATTTTGTGGATGAATATCACCTGTGCACTCAGACAACAATGCGGTGGGGAGGACGGGGGAGGAGGGCCCCAGAACGCCGATACAGATAATAAGTTTCTCCTACTACAAGGTACAGCAAATAAGATAATTTAGCGATAGTCCCGGGATATAGTCGCTGGTACGAAGTACAGAAAGTAAAAGGGGCTTCCGGTACGTAAGTACAGTAAATAAAACAAGCGGGCTGTGTGAACAGCCCATGATCAGCTGACCTAGAGATTCATCACACTTGTGGCTGTGTGAACTTCGGATAGGATCAAGGTCGTGCATGGGTTGCAGCAGGCTGAATTTTGATATCTTCAAGAGGTCTGAGAGAAAACCCCATGTGTGCCTGTGGCAATGGTAACGAAGATACTTTTCACTTTCTTGGTGAATGCCCCTCTTATTTAAGAAGGGGGGTAAGGGGGTGTTCAGCACGCTGGTACAGGTAATTACTTTTCTAGAGTACGCAGTACGGAAAACAAAAATGCTTCAAAATTTTGGATAGTACGAAGTACGTAAAATAATAGGACTTCCAGTACGCCAGTACGGTAAATAAAAAGCCCCAGTACGCCAATACGGGAAACCCCTTACCCACCCTCATTTAACCGCTTGAAATGTTCTACAAACTAAAGTAATTCCATTTGCACCCTTCACAGTTTCGACTTTATTATGTGGCTCCAAAGCATGTACATCTCAGCAAAATGAAACAATTTTTGATGCAGCCCACGATAACATTAGTGCAACAGGCAGACTGGAAGCAGTCACATGGCTCTGGTGCAAGATATGAGAGAGTGTATTATACTATTCAATATATATATAACACTTCCCGGTAAGAAGGCGTACTTCAACATACCTTTCCCTATCTGTGGCGTCCTGTATATTTTTTCCAACCCGTTTGGCGTCGCCACTCTATCTATTTTTGCACTCTGATGTTTTACTTACCGGTAAATTTGTCTGTATGTCAGTGACTTGTTAATTTCTCCTCCCACTTTCTTTATGTGTAAAAGGGATTAATATAGGGCATCGCCCTGTTTCCCAATTGTAATTTTTCAGAAATGAAAAATATGTTTAAACCAAGGTTATGCACCCATGTGCTGAATAAGTATGACCTTTATGGAAGAACACTAATATGTGCAACATCCAGGTCCCAGTTCAAGTAGTTCTCAAGTTATAGCACTAAACAGTTAAACTCATGAATATTGCACTGCGATCTCAAAAGCGAGGTTGAGGTCATTCATGTAATGACTAACCATGACCTTCGTACAGAAATATTAACATGTGCAACATAGAGATCCTAACTCAACATAGATCCCAAGTTATCAAGCGAACAATAAATTTCATGTCAGTTGTCCTGTGACCTTGGGAATGAAGTTAAGGTCACTCATGTACTGTCTAAATATGACCTTTATGGAAAAATATTAACATGTGCAACATCATGGTCTCGGTTCAAGTAGTTCTCAAGTTATAGTGAAGAGTAAAATTCATAGATGTTGCACTGTGATCTAAAAAATGAGGTCAAGGTTACTCATGTACTGTCTAAGCGTGACCTTCATAGGTATAATATGTACTGTCTGAGTGTGGCCCTCAAAGACAATCATAACCATGTAAAACATCAAAGTCCTCAGTTCTCATCTGTAGACTTAAATACACCTAAGTGACCATGAGAATGAGGTCAAGGTCACCCATATACCGTGTGACTCCCGCTGTCATCCCCTCAAGTGTTCCTATGCAATTTTGAATGAATTGGTCAAGTGGATTTGGAGAAGAAGATATTTTAACATCTGGCCAAAAGTGCCCCCCCCCCACACACACACACAAAAAGGGGGGAGAAAAAATGCAACAATCAGTGGAGCGTCAGCATTGGAACAAATTCAGTAGAGACCCACCCAAGGTACATCCCAACCAAGTTGGAAGTGAATCTGGACAGTGGTTTTGAAGAAGTCAAATGAATTATTATTGCAAGCCCCATTCACTTATATAGTAATCATTAGGATTGTATGTAATAAGCACCCGAATTGAAACATTCATTAAAAATGAGATATTCACAGTAACGCCATCCCGTGAACAAATTTAGTTGGCCCTGGTACAATGAACATTTCCATCAAGTTTCTGCATAATAACAGTGACGGGTTTGGAGCATGAGTCGAAAATAGCAAAAACACACTTTTTGCATAAAAAAAAAATTTGAAAAATCACAGTGCCCCCTGTTGAACAAATTACGGTCTCATAGTCCCCAGAAGTCTCCCTGAGCAAATTCGAAGCAATTGGCTAAGCGGTTTTGGAGAAAAAAAATTGTTTTGAGATTTGGCCTAAAAATGAACGAAAAAAAAAAAACAAAGAAAATCAAAAGTCGAAAATCAGATTTGTGGACCCCGGACGATGGACAGCGGAAGCGTAACCACCACATAAGCTCAGCTGACTGACAAGTCAGCGGAGCTACAAAATACCAAAAAAAAAAAAAAAAAAACAAACAAACAAACAAACAAACAAAAAACCAAAAAAAAACCAGTCTAAATTACCCTTATTGCATGAAACAAAACTATGAACTAGGCCCGGCACTTCATCAACCACTGGTCATTCCCAGGTCTGTCCATTGTAGCCTAGGATTGATTATGTGCCAAAAATCTCTTCCAAGAATATTGCGTCAACTTACAGGGGTGATGTTGATTATTTTGGAGTATAAATTGCTATTATTATTGAATAACTCTCCTGTGTAATCGAGGAAAAAATTGATACAAAATACAGGTATCAAAGTTACAAACAGTAAAGAAGAAACGCAATATGACCGTTACAGGCAAAAGATATAATTTTAAGCCTGAAAGTTAACAGAAAAAGAAAACTTATGTACTATATGCCTGGTTACAACTTCAATTTTACCAGCTATAGACTTCGAACTTTTGCTTCCAAATTGCTCCTGTTTTAGTTCAAGCAATATGTTGTGCAAGATAAAAAAGGTTATTTATTTATTTATTATTATTCTTTTTATTTTTTTTTTTTTAATTATTTGAACTCGCACTACTTTTTACCTCAGCTGACTTGCCAGTCTGCTGAAGTAATTAGTGTAGATCCATCTTGAGTGGGTCTCTTGGATGCTTGAATGAATGAAATTTTATTGACTGAACCACACAAATACAACTGTAGTAATTTGTTAATACACAATACATACGTACAAAAGTTACAAAACCGAACCATACATTACGAAAATGTACATATCAAATGTATCAGACACACACTTACAAAATCATCAAAAAACTACAATTAATTTCCTCCAAAACCGATGACCAGATTCACTTTAGACGTAGTGGGGATGTGCCTTGGGTGGGTATATATCAATCGAATCGAAAGAGTCACGTTCCAGCGAATTTTATATTTTTTCTTGGGGTATTGGCAGGGTCATTTGACCAAATGTTTAAATGTCTACTCTGAAACCACCTAGCCAATCGATTCGAAATTGCATAGAGACTTGGCGGGGGGGGGGGGATTCCTAGAGGTTCATTTATTCAGCAGATGGCGCAGAGATTCTTTTCCATTTTTAGCGAATTTGTGTGTTTTTTCACGATTTTCAAATCCTCCAAAACCATCACTCATAGTGTGCTATAATTTGGTGAAAATATATCTTGTGGAAGGGCCATGCAAATTTATTCAGTAGCTGGTGATGTTGTTAACCCAGATTTTTTTACAAATTTCTTCATTTCGGCGCTGGTAGGTTAATGCATGCATTCCTCTTGAATACAATTTTTTACTTCGTCTCCAGAACCGTCAGGAAGATTCATTTGAAACTTGGTAAGAACATTTAGTGGGACTTAATGACTTAAGATCTTTTTGAGGATCACTTTCATTTTTGTGACAAAATCTGAAGAAATCTTCTCCTAAAACCGCTCAACTAATTGCTTTGACATTGCATAGGAACAAATTTGGGGACCGCTACATCTAAAATGGTTCAACAGGTGGCGCTGCACTTTCTTTCCAAAATTTTTTTTCACGACCTTTTGTTTTTGCTATTTGCGACTTCTCCAAAGCCGTCAAGCAGATTGTGCTGTAACTTGGTGAAAATGTACCTTGTGAAAGGCTCAAACACATTATTTCACTAGGTAATGATGCGGTGCATCTCTGAATTTTAACGAATTGTTCAATTTGGGTACTTGTCGGTTAATGCATACTTTCCTGTTGATTAGTAGGTAAGTCAATGAGCATTGTAATGGCAAGTTACATTTTCGACTTCTTCAAAACCGCTGGCCAAATTCACTTCAAACTTGGAGGAGATGTACCCTGGATGGGTCTCTACTAAGGGAATTCAAATGGGTACATTCTCGTGATTTTTGGCTTTTTGGGGGTTCATTTTTGGCAAAATATTAAAATATTCTGTAAACCCGCCTTCCCAATTGCTTCAAAATTGCATTGAAATACTTCTGGGTACCCTACAACGGGGTGACACTGGTTGAATGTTCAGGTCAGCTGAGGACAGGATGTTGACACAGCCTTCTTGTTTAATTAAATTGCGGACATGCACACCAGTGATACTTCCTTCACTCATTAGCCTTGATTGTATTTTGTAGGATTGCATTCAATCGAAAAAAAAAAAAGTCGCCGCGACAGTGTTTTAATTTAAAATAATGCGTGTTTGTATACTTCTTACTCAAAATCAATAAAAATCTACTGCATACTGTCGGCGTATCAGCAACAAATGCTCTTATCTCTCACGAGGACATTTATACTGCCATACAGCCATAACTCTTCGTGACATGTAGACATGAGGTTATACCCTTTGTCAAGTGAACATGGTAAATAAGCAATATAATGTTATTAATGGACCACTATATACTTAATCTGTATCTTGTCGATCACCATGGAAGATCGCCGGTTGTTTGACTCTTTTGGGGACGGTGTCAACAGAGTAGGGTAAATGTGTGCAGTGCGCGCCAAGGAACGCTACTGACTGACGGCTTGTGTCGTTCCGATCAAAACATTGAAGCAGACGACATTTATGACAACAGGACCAGGTCTGGTAGCTTTTAATGGGAAAAAGTTGCATGCGGTTATATTGGCGTTGGGTGTCTTTGAGTTCATGTGGTCTGATCGTTTAGAAATTACCATACACGCCATTCATGAAAGAAAAAAGCCTACAAGCATTCGCGGCTCACTTATGAACTACGGCTTTTCTGGAAAATTGAGACAAATTGAGAGAGAGAGAGAGAGAGAAATCCCAACTTTTGCTTCCAGCAGAATAGTTTTTGTGTCTACAAACAACAAGGAATTTGAACTCTTTATAGGCTAGCGGCAAATGCTTCAAAAGTGCCCTAAAAATAGGTGCAGCCCCAACCCAAGGTATAACAAAACACAACCTATATCAAAATGTGCGCACATGTCTCCTCTTTACAGAAAAATAGGTTGTGGAGTCCGAAAAGCGTTTTTTTGTATGTTTACACGCCCGTTTCTATGGCAACCTCTATTTTTTGTGGAAAATGACTACTTTTCACTAATTTTTTAATATCTGCCTTAATTTTGAAGATAAGCACTCCAAATCTCATCAGAAGGTGGCACTAACCTTACTCTTTCAACAGGCATGAAGCTTTAAAAAATTATTTGATTAAAATCATTATTATTATAATTATATGCAAAATTTTGTCATCTATTTTGCAATGTAAATACCTCTATTTGTTGATGTTGTTTGCTGCAGTTGCCAAATCACCAAAAATGGGGGTAAATGTTAAATGATGAAGGTAATATATTTCCAGGGATATACTGATACCAAATTTACTGGAGTATATGAAGTGGACACCATTACATGTATGCAACTTAGGCTTCAAATGTTGGGGGTTTGAAGCCATTCTAGAGATGTATATCACACATTATGTGCTGTACCAATGCAAAAAGTTACAGTTCCTTGAAAGGTGCTTCAAAGCATATAGAACATAGAATCTCAATCGTCTTATCAAAATTTTTCGTTCACAGCTTCACTGAAATTTTATGGGTCCGCCACGGGGGGGGGGGGGGGGCATTATGTTTATGGGTTGTCTGGTCTGGCTAGCTTGTGCAAAAGTGCTTTCTCCAGAACGCATTCTTGGAATTTGAGCAAATTTAGCATATATATTACCGAAAAGAAATATGAAGTGAAGACAATTTAGAAACCCTATCATTAAATTTATGCAAATGAAGTCATCTTCAAATTAGGATTTTATAATTTATGTGTTGTGTTGTAGAGGCACCAGAAAGCACAAATCTGGGCACATTTCTTTGACTTCTAGAGTCCATGTCGGATTCTAACTCTGCTATGTGATTGTCTCACATTCAGTGTTATTGAGAATGACTATGCATATTGTCAAAATGTGTTGCATGATTGATAATATACACATGGTGAACTGGATTATTTTCTAAAATGAAGCTTCGACTTGGTAAGAACACCCACGTTTCAATGTATTTGCAGGTTAGATAATTTTGTACCGTGAACCTAAAATAATGAACCTGGCACCGCCATCCAAGAAGCCACCCCCAGCCAAGCTAAATCCCAATACCTGTGTTTTATGTAGCAAAGCTCTCAACCCAGGAAAAGGGACTGATTACAAAACTACTTTGAACAGGCTATGATATACTCTTGCCTCCATCACAGACCGATCAGCTACTCAACTACCGCCTACTGAGGATGCATTTGAGCAACACGTGAAAAGGGCACAATACCAATGTACCATCTGGTGCCACAATGGCATTGATCAATTACATACACCTCTTAAAGCACTATTATTTCGAGACATAACAAAAATTAATTAATATTTCGGTTCTGCCTGATTCAGAACACACATTTCCGCAAAATTTTTGTGAAATTGTGCACGCCTACACAACAACTATTTGGAAACCAGATTCTAATAAGAAAAAATTAGATCAAATGTTTTGCAGCATTTCTTTCAAACACAAAATTATTGATTCATTAAACATTCAGTCCCTTTTTAAATTAAAATTTGTTCGTAACATGATTCGCAAGGAGTGCAAAATAAAAGACCCCCCCCCCCCATTATTTCCTATGAATATGGCAACAATATTGGACAAAGTATCATGAATTACAAATAATTCTGGCTTCAATTACTCTTGAAGATATCGCAGCGAATCAAAATTGTGACTGTATGTCTGACAGTAAATATTCTGATTTTGCTGATGCATACCACAAACATGTATTTACAGGTAATTTGGATATCATACAAAATTCAAGTTTAAAAGAAATTATGAAAAAAGGTACAAAATATCGGATATGTCCCAAGTTGAACATTGACAGTATTTTTTAGGATACATGTGATGCATTTGATTCCTACTGTATGAAATGGGCAAAGAAAGAAAAAATAGAATTTCAGAAATTTAAAGGATGGTTATCAAACTTAGAAAAGTCTGTAGAAAAAGAATTTATTATTACAAATCCCACATTCAGAATTTCAATACGGTTAATTAAAACAACCTGAAGTTTCAAAAGCAGTCAAAGAACTACAAGAAAGTTTTGTAGTCACTAACATAGATAAGGCAGGGAACAATCTTGGGATCATCTGCAAAAAATATTATCTGGATGTTTTGAAAAAAGTTCTTGGTATAAACAACATTTCAGACATAAGAGTAAATGATGTATATAAATTACACAAACAAACCATTGGTAATTTGATAGGTACACATAAAGATGAGATGAAAAGGAATTTTAATATCAAAATTTCTGAAGAGGACTCCTGTATTCCACTTTTGTTCTGGATACCCAAATTACATAAAAACCCTTTTAAATCTAGATTCATAGCCGGTGCTGCCAAATGTACACGAAAACAATTATCAAAAGAAGGAACATTGTGTTTGACTGCAATTAGGAATCATTTTCGTAAATACCGTAATGCAATTTCTAGAAGCAGTGAATTAAATTGTTTTTGGAGTATTAGCAATTCTTCCGAGTTTGTATCTAAAATCAAAGATGTAAAAGCAAAAAATATCAAATGTTTTGATTTTTCTACACTGCACACAAATCTACCCATAGATGAAGTCAAAAGTTCACTTCCAGAATTAATAAGCAAAATGTTTACCCATAATGGTAAACCATACATTAATATTAATTCATATACAAAGAAAGCATAACACAACAAATATTCAAAAAGTAACATTAAATCATACACTGTTGAAACTTTGATAGATGCTATAAAATTTGTTTTGGATAATACTTTTGTTCAATGCGGATCATTGGTTTTCAACAAATAAAAGGCATTGCAATGGGCAGCAACTGCTCCCCTTTACTGGCAGATTTGTATTAAACCTGGCTTGAATTTAAGTATATGGATAAACTGATGAAAAAGGACTTTCAAATGGTTACAAAATTATCAAACAACGGAAGATATATTGATGACATTGCTTGTGTAAATGAACAAAATTTCAGTAAAATTGCAAACGAAATTTACCCAAAAGATATCCCTTTGGAGGGTAACAATTCAGATGGTTTCAGAGATGTGTTTTTGGACTTGGATATTCAGGTCACTAATGACAGGTTTTGTATTAAAGTCTATCACAAAATAGATGAGTTTGACTTTGAAATAGTTAATTATCCTTTCCCAGACAGTATTATTTCGGATACTATTGGATATAATACGTTTTTTTCACAGACTTTGAGATTTGGTCGTATTTGTTCTGAATTTCAGGACTTTGCATATTGAACCAAATTTTTATGTACAATAAACCTGAGTCAGGAGGATTCAAAGATGTACTTTTGATCAAATATTTCTACAAATTTTGCTGTAAATGTCCCGAGATGGTTAGAAAGATTGGCTTCAATAATTTAGAGATTTTAGACTTGCCTTTTTTTTCGACTTAATTTAATATTTTGGCATCATTCTGTTTTAATGTTCACCTTTCAGACATTTTAGGCTAGCTTGTTATCTCTTAGGTTAACCCCCCCCCCCGGGGCTATCGGTAGCGAGTAGCGGCCTACAACAGATACAAGCTTGCCTAATTGTACTTCATATCTGGTTAATATTTTCATTGCATTCTCTTGACTGAAATACAAATGACTATCTGTAGCATGCAGCGGCCTACAACAGTTACATGTTTGCTCAATTGTACTTAAAATCCTGTTAAGAAAAATTGTTTTGATAACATGTTTTTGGCGTAAATGCCAACGAATTTCCTTCTTTTCTGACATGCCTAAATGCACATTTACTCAATATTAAAAAAATATTCAAAAGTGAAAGTATTTTTTTCAAATATCACATATCTGACACATTACGTTGATACATTGACTCAGGGTTGGCAATGAAGTAGAGCTTAATTGTTTGAGGAGGAGGTGTCATCATGGAGTTTGTTTTACATTTCTGGTGCAGGATGTACATTGTTGCAGTCATTGTTAGGATTTCATTTGGCTTATACAGGTGGTTTAGCTGCAACTGTTTATTTTACAATCACTGGGACTGAATATAATGCCCCAGCTTGTTTCCACTTCAGTTAAACGCTGGCGGATGGTTTAAGTAGAATAAGCTGTCCAGCTAGAAAGGGTACATATTGGTTCAGGGATAAGTCAAATTGTTCTTAACTGAACCTGTACTACACAAATTTGGTAACTGTAGTTTGTTTGCCAGGTATTCTTCTTTCATAATGAAGGTCTGCATTTATAAGCAAAACTTCACGTATTCAGCTAATTCATCATTTGCCACGTTCATATTTATTCAATATTATGTGGGTTGTCTTTGCTGAATATTTAGCTTAGACAAGGAGCCACTACTCAGAGAGACATGTACGGGTGGAAGGCTCCGAAACATGTTGAGTAGTTACCCGCCAAAGACCCTTTAATTTATTTCAGCTAATACAGCCTGTGTCAAAATTTTACAGAGGAACGTGTGCAATTTGGACAATAGTACGTCTATATGTATATAGGTTAGACAGGGACAGGTTAGCTTATGGAGAGTAAAGAGTTCGGACTGCGGAATAGGGTAATGACTACTAGGAAGTGGTTTTGGACAAAAAGACACCAATACAATAGTCACATTCCTAACCCTAACGTGTGAGATCCCAATGGTAACAGCTGGGAAATGTCTAATGATGGAAACCTCAAGCCTTTGATGTATACCAATGAGCTAGCCCCACTGGCGATATTGAGTGTATTGTCGCAAGAAAGTGCCATTGCCTCCAGACAGGACTTACATGTACAGAATTATGTGCATGCTTTGGACATGAGTGTGCAAATGACACTTTTGACACTCAAACAGACAGTGATGATGAGGAAGATGATGATTGAATCTTGGCGTAGAATCTCCAAACTGTGACCATCATTGATCAGCTTTCTGTATTTAGTGTGTACATGTACTTATACTGTTTTCGTTTACTAAAAGACATCTTGAATTATAGTTTGATGCCAGAGATACATTAGTTATGTTGCAGGACTCCATGGGATGGTTAACTTTAAATTACGTGTATGTGTGAATACATGGTACAAAGTACTATCTTACTTTATCAGTTGTATTGGCAATTGTTATGACGGTTCCCTTAGCGAAGATGACATATGATAGACATATTAGTATATTAATTAATATGCATATGGTATGCTCATATAAACATGATAAATAAAACTTGTTTGAGTACTGTTCCTAATCATTTTGCCTTTTTTTAAATAAACGAAACTATATCTTAGTAAATATAATGTTATCCGTTGCACAATACTTAATTGCGATGTAACTTTCATATATTTGCATAAATTAACATATGATAATTAGGCACTTTGAACAAACTCTGCATTTGGTGACTATATTCGAGCAATTGAGCACATTTTGGTATTTATGTAGCCTTTCTACAAGCAGTATCACCAAAGTTATTATTTTTAAGGACAAATTTTATTTGTCTCAGAAATGGCATAGGTTGTCATGGAAACGGGCAGAAGTCTATATGATAAAACGCTTTTCAGATTCCACAACCTATTTTTTCATGAAGAGGACATATATACCAATAAGAAAATATAGGTTGTAACTTGTTATACCACGGGTTGGGGTATGACCCCCGAAGGGCCCTCTATGCCGCAGGTCTATTACGGGATATAAATTATAATTCAATGGCTTTCCTCGGAGCGCACAGGAAAGTTGCTACTATCATATGAGTTAGGGGGATGCCAATCTGATGGATCTCCTCCGTAATTTCCATTATGTCTGGTTATCAACCCAGACATTTTGTTTTTCTAAAAATTCTCTCTCTCTCTCTCTCTCTCTCTCTCTCTCTCTCTCTCTCTCTCTCTCTCTCTCTCCACTTTAAAGAGGTTTCACTGTACTAGCAAACACTGGAATTCTCTCTCTCTCTCTCTCTCTCTCTCTCTCTCTCTCTCTCTTTCTCCATCTCTCTCTCTCTCTCTCTCTCTCTCTTCCTTCTTAACAACCAAATAGGTCTGGAGATTTTCTCAAGCCCTATTTTTCCAAAAACCACCAAACGTGCCATGGTGACTGACCTAACCAGTGAAATTGTGCATCTCATTTGGAATAGTCATGATGTTCAAAAGAATGCAAATCTAGGGGCAAATAAAATTTTAAAAGCTCCGTATCTTCCAACATAGTGCAGACACTCAAAATTTCAAAGTGCGTATCTAGGTTTGTGACACTTGCCAATATAATGGACAGTATAAGTTAAGTAGAATTTCAAATTATGCTAATTAGGGGCTTTGAAAAGTTTCAAATTGAATATCTCCAAAACTATTATACAGAGACGTGCCATTTCAACTTCAATTTATATGGCAAAGCCACATCCAATGAACCATGAACCAAAGTTGTAGGATTTTAATTTATGCAAACTAGGTAAACATGCAAAATGTGTGTAAATACTGATATAGCTTCCAAACTATTATAGATACAGGTGCCATTCCAACTTCAATGTATCGGTTTGTGGAAAAACCCCATCCAATGAACCATAAACCAAAGTTGTAGGCTTTCAATATATGCAAATTATGCAAATACACAAAATTAAAATGTTGAATAGCTTCAAAACTATTGTAGATACTAGCTTCATTCAAACTTCATTTTATAAGTTTATTACATGGCTACATCCAATGAACCAAGAACCTTAGTTGTAGTATTTCACTTTATAAAAATCAGGCTAATACACGAAATTAGGCTATGTAGAACAATTGCAAAGTGTAGCATTTCGAACTGTTCTCATTTTGAAGGCACCCAGACTGATTTGCAGTGAAGCAAATCTTTTCCAGTTCAGATTTGTTTTCTTTTGAGCAGGTGACATTCGACATCCGGGTGATTAAGGTTGGTCTGAGTGGGAAATGAGTTACTGCACAACCGGCTGGGTGGCGGGTACATCACCAAGCATGCTGTTACTTGATTACGCCCTCGGGTAATTCGCTATTGCTGAAAAGTAAACGTGACAGAAACCTCTCAAGTCCCCGGCGTTGCTTTGCTTTCCAAGTGTTACGGGGGTCCCCGGCTTTCCGATTAAATTTCAATAAGCCTCATTCACACATTGATTATATTTCTCCCAGATTAAAAGCAAGCGGACGTACAGACAGCCTAAATACGTGTCTTGTGATGGGACAAGGAAACTATTCACACTGTTGTAAGATTGATCAGATTTTTACATAGAACAAAATTACCCTATCTTTTTCCTATGCAGGACAAGGAAGCACAAACAAAAGAAGAAAATAATCAAATCACACAAATAAATAAAATATAAGAAAGTTAAAAAATAAAAAACGGAGTATTCTCAAATCTGTTTATATTCAGCTGATACAATTTCACCTGAAACGAATCTTATAAATCGTTTTGTTTCAGCTCACCTATTTATAATTAGTCTGTTTCACAATCTATTTTATTTTAATGTCACACCTTTTGCCTGCTCAGCTTCCGCGTGTTTTTGTTGTTGTTGCTGCTGTTAAGACCTCCACGAAGGATAAATATGTACAGTACTCAGGACTCAGAATATCTTTATTTGGTCAGTAGTTGTTACAGTATTTTAGTACAATATAATGCGACATAAACATTGACCAGGGAGACTTCCATTAAGACAAAAATAATGTCGCTGTCATGGAAGCCACCCAGTGAAAGTGATACTTGTTCATATTGATAGTTTTGACATGGATAGAAACACTTACCAGCAGATTGAACCATTAATTTGCGAGATAAGACACAGACATGTCACTTCATTTTAATAATTAAAGTCAATTGATAGCAAATTTGGTGGAAAAATAACACATCCTTTTTTAAAAATAACTATTCAGAATTCATACAAACATAACAGTTTTCAATAGAGCAAGATTCTTCATATTGTGAAATCATATTTGCTTTTACATATTGTGCCATGGCTCTCATGCTATGAGTTTGCATTTTTTCTCGAACACACAACGGTGCATTGTTAATAGCAATTGGCAATTCGTGTCTTATGCAGTTTTTCGCAGAGTCATGGGCACACCTAGGGGTGTAAATATTTCTACCTTGTCTTGTATTGTGCGTAGGCATATCTTGAAAAGGTAGTCTTTGTAAATTTACAGGAAGCTTATTATTAACATATCGATGATAAAAGTTGTACTTTGATATTGTAAACAAATCATCTACTTTCAAAAACTTCAAGCTCTTAAAGAGGGGGCTCGTATGTGCATTATACTTCTTACAAGATATAATACGTACAGTTTTTTCTGGAGCTTGCAACATTTAAAGCCCCATACTAATATACCATAGGTAAGGTGCAAAAATATTAATGAATTTAAAATTTTTACCATTGCGGAGATGGGAAGGTAATTTTTTAATTTGTTCATGATTCCTAAAGTTCTATATATTTTATTGGAATTTTTGTTTCAGTATGAGCATTCCAGCTAAGTCGTTTATCAATCGTGATTCCAAGGAAAGATGTATACACAGGCTAAACATGAAAAAAGCACATATGATATATGATATGTACAAATTAAAAGGCCCCTGTCTCGTTGGATGTGATCTACTGCACATGACCATCTAGCTGGTTTCTTGGCTGGTATGTATTGTGAACTTTTAGGGTAACGGGCGAGGAGAAAGCGCATAATATTCGGGAGAGTGTCAAATTCCATCATCCGTGGAATCAGTGCATTTGGACAAGCAGTGCCTGTACATATATAGTATGCACAGAAATCTGTAATTTGACGGAGAGGAAATTCTACCTGGAAAAGTCTGTAACATAACGACAGCGTTTGTCCCTTTATTATATCTTCAACTAACGGAAAGGCAGTTTAAAGCTCGGATCAGGTTACTAACATGGGATCTCTTTTGCAAGGCCAGGAAGTATTTTACAATAGTACTTGCGTAATCTCTCATTAATATGTTCTTGATTGATGGCCTTGAGAAGTCGTACCCAATAACAAAAGGCCTGGGGGTCCACTAAGCATACAACCGAACGTTTCTACTAGGACCCAATAGGACATTTGTAATTATAATTTAGCTGCCGCTCAGACACCAATTTTGCTAGGCGGGGCCAGATTCTCTGACATAGGTGTGACTCGGGTGTTTCTTGGAAAAGGACAGCAGTAATTAGCTACAAAACACGGATTTCACACTTCATCAAAATAAGACAATCAGTAAGACGGGGTACGGGTGGGGATACCTTTCATACGTTTGACCAGGGCAGGTACACACTTCTGCACGGATCTAGTGCATGGTACATCCCACTGCATGACATGCACAAAAATAGTTTCTTCTAAATTGTTAGGGATTTAAATTTATCAACTTTACGCAACTTCATAAAGAAAGTGAATAATATTTCACAAGGTCACATAATTCATGGCAGGGTGATCTGTTATTCTTTTACCGAGACTACCCACCTATTTTGAAGTTAAAAGTCATTGTCATGCACTATTTCTCGATACAGTGAAAATATAGAATGGAAAATGGTATGTACAATGATCTCACAGATAAAAATATTTACAGCCGGTAGTCAGGAAACCAAGTGATGTTCAAAACAGTTGAATTTCTGTATTGACATAGGGCACAGACTGAGCACGAACATGATGGGCCAAGCCATTTGTAGATTAGATTTTTGAATTGGCATAAGCTTGCAGCTTGGCGTAATTAAGCTTGTCGCTTGCTTTATATCGAAAGGTAAATTGTTCCATAGTTTGGCCCCTTGGTAATCTTGAGAATTTCTTCCATAAGTCACTGACTTATAAACAGGCTGTTCTACTTTTTTATTGTCCTGAAAATCGTAACTTGTATCTTTTTTTTACGTACATATCTTTCAGAAAACGGGCACTTTCTTTGGCAAGAACTCACTGGATCCAAGACAGACTGAATTCGATTGGAACTTGGTCTGTGCAGCAGGCAAGAACTAAATGAAAAGCACATTAAATTTCAAACCCAAACTTGCATCAGCAAAGCTGTATTGAGTTCATTTTTTTCAGTGTTTACTTTAGAAAAATATTTCTTTGGTATCAAGGTCACGTATTTGTGATTCTGATGGAATAAACTATTGAAGAATAAGAAAACAACTATATCGTTTCTATTTTAAAAACATTCAGAATTTATGAGGTTCACACATCTTATACTTTTATTAGTTCTAGTAGTTTGCGGGACATAAAATTGGGGTAAAAAATGGCTGGTATATCATTGCGATGTTTTTAATGAGACATGCTGCTTTGCTTAAAAACTTACTATATTCTATCCATACCATCTCAGGTCGTGGAGTTAAAAATGTTAAAATTTCATCGTAAATTGTACGGAAAGTGAAAGCAATGCTGAAATGTAAGAAACAGAGGTGTGGCATGCAACGATTTTCATGTTTGTGCGTGGGTTAAATATATAATTATACATACATAATTTCAATTTTGTGTTGGCTTATGTTTAATACGGTTGTGCTTTTCTTTCAAAGGTCTTCAAAGATTACCGGAGTCGCTGGACACTATGAGCAGACTACTAATAACACAATAGTGACACCCGCGAAATTACACCAATGCAACATTTAACTTCACGAGCATGTGGTGCGTCTCTGCACGCAGTATCCTGGTGCCACAGCATGCCGTTTGTTCGTTAATTCATGGATGTAATTAAAACAATTCCCTTGAGTATTGTCTGGGACTATTTTAATCCAGTATCCTCAGGGGATAACACCAGTTCAGTAAATGTAAAATTGGTGCTTGGAAATGTGGAACCCGAACATTGAATTACAGGGAAATGTTGGGTGTAAACATACATGTAGCCGCCTGGCTGACAGCCAATTATCGAGAAGCACCATGAGAAGTACTTGTACATGTAAGCTCTGTAGGTTCGTAAGTAATTCCAACTGTACCTGCCATGGCACATAAAATAATCACCGCATGAGGATCAACACGGTTCATGGGTCAAGCGACCTCATTCCGCACTGAAGTACAATTGGAAATAATTGGTCTGTGCATTTAAAACTTCGTCAAACACTTTTTACGACACTGCAAGAAAGTTTGTATGAACTCGGCGGACTCTTTCAAGTACAAGTGAAGACTGAATAAGACAGAACTAATCACCTTCGCTTTCAGAAGTCGGCAGCTCTACCAACGATTATTACTAGAATCTTGGAGGAATTATGGACATAATTCCTCCAAGCTAGAATCATCCTCACGTTCTGCTGTGGTTAAACCCGGAAGACTCAATTGAGCATTGGTAAATTATTGACATTCTTTGAAAGATATTTTAATCAGTCCTTACCTAATAAAAACTGAGGCAATCAATAAAGATCAGCAATCCAACCTATGACAGTGCTGCTGGTTCCCACACGCGGTCAACTTGTTGCCAATCACTTCAACGCCAGTTGGAACACAGGGTTTTCTTGATCCAGTAAATCCGCGCGGTGCACCACCTTGAAAATTCAGAAGAACTGAACACTGTAATCGACGTTGCGTTGAATTTAGGACACAGGTGAAGTCACCTAATTATCCTACCTAGGTCCTTTCTCCTGCCCCTTGTACACTCAGTTCTCACTAGTTTCTCAAAATAGTCTGTAGACACAAAACATCAATAACGTGTCATGCTCTGTACTATTATCACGTGACTTGTGGGGCCTCAGTTGGGGTCATAAGGTATGCCTGCACAAAGTGAGTGAATACCAGTAGGCACATGTTAGTTTTTTTTTATTAACATGCTATTATGTGACATCATAACAAACTCACGGAATCCCACAAAGAAAGAACTTTCTTAATCTGTACAATGCAATCATCGTATGTATACGTTAAATGCATACGGTAAATGGGGTTACATAAAATATCCGTAGAGGGCAGTGCGAGGGAAATTTTTCATGTCACGGTTTCTTGAATTTGTCCGCTTTTGGATATCACAATCGGGATTACACTTCAAACTCGGCACGAATGTAAGTGCAGGTCATGTCCAAAATTAGACATGGCCATTCGCTGGTTTCCGTGTACCCCTATCACACCCCTTACTACACTAACCGGCCTTTGATTGCACTTTACTTTGTGTAATCCCACTTACAGCATTCAAAATATACAAAAGTGTGCTGATGATGATATGAATCCCACAGGAGTGATCTTCATTTCTGGTGTGCACAGATGGCTGAGCGGTAATACACTCGCCTTTCGCTCCATCAAACCAGGTTTGATTCCTGTCCCGGAGGAGCAAGTGAAATTAGCTGCTGGCACCCTTTCTTTCACAATGCATATATTTTTTTATTGTTAATAAATGGGTTCATACTTTATACTCATCTGCCTGGGCACCAGTTCAAGGTCGTGACCCAGGTCCCTGATTAAAAAAAAACACAAATAAAAAATATAAACTAGAAAAGATTTCCTTCAAAGCAAATCTGTCGGTGTGCCTTCAAAAGTTTTAAATATTAAATGCTGCAACTTTTATCCTTTGGTACTTCACATGACATTAAGCTTATGGCTCGATGCAAATTTCAAAGTCCAAATGACCTTGACCTTTGACCTTTACAGGTCACATGTGAATTGCACAGTGTTACAATCCCAACAATTTAAACCCAACATGAACCAAATTGGATGGAAATTGACCAAGTTATAGCAAGATGAAACTTTCAAAGGACCAAATGACCTTGACGTTTGCCCTTTTGAGATTATATGTTCTTATGAAAATGTGCAGCGTTGCAATACCTACAACTTGAGTCCAACATGATTACAATTGGATGGAAATTGGAAAAGTTATGACTGAATGAAACTTTCGAAGGTCTAAATGACCTTGACCTTTGACCTTTAGAGGTCACATGTAAGTTTCAAAAATGTGCAGTGTTACAATAGCTACAATTGATGTATGTTGCGCTGTGACCTCAGAATTGAGGTCTAGGTCACTCATGGACTGTCTAAGCATGAACTTCATAGAGAAACATTAGTATGTGCAACATCAATCGAAATAAGATCTCACATTATCATCAAGTGAACAGTAAATTTCATGTCAGTTGTCCTGTGACCGTAAGAATGAGGTCAAGGTCACTCATGTAGTGTCTGAGTGTGGTTATCAAAGACAATCATAACCATGTAAAACGTGAAAGTCGAGGCTGAAATAATTCTCATGTTATCATCTGAACAGTTAAATACACCTAGGTGACGCTGTGACCTTAAGAATAAGGTCAAGGTCACCCATGTACTGTCTAACTCCACCTGCATTGCCCTCAAGTATTCCTATTCAATTTTGAACCATTTGGCCAAGTGGTTCTGGAGCATAAGATTCTTTAAAGATTTGGCCAAAAAATGAACCGGGAAATTTTTTTTTAAAAATCCAAAAAATCACTGGAGCAGGACCATTTGAACAAATTTAGTAGAGATCCACCCAAGGTACATCCCCACCAAGTTTGAAGTGAATTTGCACAGTGGCTTTGGAGAAAAAGTTAAAAAATTGTGAGGAACCACTGCAATCTCCATTCACGTACATTGTAATCAATAGGACTGTACGCATTAAACTGTAAGTCCCCGAATTGAAAAATTACTTTAAAATTGGAAATTCTCAGTAACGCTATCTTGTGAAACAACCTTGGTTGGCTCTTCTACAATGAACATTTCCACCAAGTTTCAGCATAATCAGAGTGACTGTTTTGGGGAAGCCGAAAATGGGGAAAACGCACTGTTTACCAACTATACAAAAACCCGCCGGTACTTTCTGAGCTGTATCCACTATCAACCTTCTCTACTAAGCTCCATCTTTGACTCAGCAGGGCTCTTGACTGCTGTGCACAGCAGTGATACATAATTCATAGCTTGGGGGCGACTTCGGTGTCTTATACAATATCCCTCTTCTGCGGCCCATCGTCGCCAACAATTGCTAACGTCAAGGCGTTGTATCTACATTTTTTTAGTTGATGTTCACACTGGAGAAGTCCTATGATATATTGTACATTACATTAATTTGACAAATTAACCATCCATTAACACTAATCGCATATATATTTTGGATACTACCTCTTCAAAATATCGAATCGGAACTAGCCCGGAGGCTTGTCTGCCATTTTGAAAATTGTGGATTTTGCACCCAATGGTTTGTAAATAAGGATAGTAATAGGACAATCTTAGGGCAGATATAATATATGAAACCAAAATAATATATTATACAAATATTTCAGAGCATCAATAATAATGGTATGCTACATGCTGTGGCCGCGATTCACTTTGATTTCCAAATCAAATGTATTTTTGTGTGATGGTACCAACGTGCATGATTTGTTTTACCAGGATATCGTGTTGCATTCGAATTTATAACTAAGGATGATAACTGCTTCAGACATAACAGAGTGGGCAGATTAAAGTTGAGATAGTGGGTCATGTTTTAAAACTACTTTAACGACCGTTTGCCCCGGTAACTCGGAGAACGACACCTGGAACCTTGTAAAATATTACGATAACGATCACCGAACAACCGGGGCTATGCACTTTCGCCAAACAACCCTGGCTATGCATCTATGCTGTTTCCCCGCCCCAAGTAAACCGTCTGACAATCTGAAATAAAATGATGAGTTTGAGTTGACTTTACTGCCAAATAACGCCACACACTGACTACGTTCTCCATAATATCTTTCAGAAAGGGTCGATCAATTTTATTAGAGAAGGGCGGCTTGAAACTTTTTGTTATGTTCCATAATATTTATTTAGGTTCGGGCCTCTTCAGTAGGGTCGATCGAGCTATCGAAACCACACATATATATTGTTGTTAGGCCTTTGGCAACGTGGACATTTGTTCAAAAACGTTTGAAATGGATGTTCTGTCCCCTTTTATACATTGCCTCCCTTGACGTCACTTTAATTTGTTACCTGGGCACTGCTGGAGGCACTTATTGCAAAAAAATATATATATCTGAAAAATCTCAGCGCCACCTGTTGATCAAATTAAGGTCTCGTGGTCCCTAGATGTCTACCTAAGCAGTTTAAAATCAATTGGCATAGCACTTTCGAAGATATTTTAAGATTTGGCAAAAAAAAAAAAAAATGAACAAAAAAAATTCTTTAAAAAATCCAGAAATCTTTGGAGCATGACCGTTTGAACAAACTTGGTAGAGACCTACCCAAGGTATATTCCCGCCAAGTTTGAAGTGAATCTGGATAGTGGTTTTGGAGAAAATGTGAATTGTGGGCGCCGACGGACGGACGACGGATGCTTAACCACCACATAACCTCAGATGACTGACAAGTTAGCTGAGCTAAAAAATAATCATTATACGTTTTAAATTTCAACGATCAGTAAGATCTGCTAAGTCTGTACTGGAAGGTAGACAAACTCTCTCTCTTTGTTTCAAAGTAAATGACAGCTCCTTCCATAAGAAAGGGCCAATGAACAACAACCTCCAACCTGGCAGGCTAGGCATAACTGCACCGTGTCAGTGATGGTGACGATTCTGCATATAAAATTTTACTTCTGTCACCTAACACCTTTTATATTTTATCGATGAAAAAAAGAGAGTTTGAACTTGAGTTGGCAAGGAATTATTTTTCACCTGTGTTCAAGAACCCGTGAGAATTTATCTGTCGTCTGCACACAGCGCGGCGTGGGTGTTTATTAAGTCTGTGTGTGGTATCTTAATATTTGCACAGAGGAAAGGTTCAACATAGGGGGCTTTGCATAGGATGCATGTTGGAGGTTTTGACCACAGGTTTTCAACATCAACGTGTATTTTGACGCGAATAGCGCCTGTAAAAGCCAATGAGCGTTGAAAGTTCTACATTCTTTTATTTCTATACCTGACTGTACTGACCCATGTAAATCTGATGAAACAAAACTGAACGGACCAGCATCACGCAACACACCGATTGCATACAGAGGTTAGTATTTTACCACAGCATATTCAACGCCAGACAAGGTACTTCATATATGTATCACAAACAGTACATATATTAGCATTTCACAGGATCCCGGAGGGCAGTGTTGATCAATGTTTCATGCCTCTTACTTCATACACACTTCCCCCCTCCCGATTTATCATACATGTGAAAACCCGGTGAAGTCTAATTTATACATTCTGAGTCACATCGGCTGCAGAACCTGCTTGTTTCGATTATACTGTGTTATATTACGGGTTTGAGATTCTGTTCCAATAAAACTATGATGCATCAATCAATCAATCAATCAATCAATCAATCAATCAAAAATAACAAATAAATAAATATTCCCACACCGGCTTCTGCTCCTAGTACCCGTTCTCCTATACCTACTCCTGCGCCTCGTCCCCGATCTCCTGCTCCTGCACTTACTGGTACTCTGCTCCTACACTCACTGGTACCTCACTCCTAGATCAAAAACTCTCGTTACAATGATTGGTCATTAGTTCGTAAGCATAAAGCCAGATACGTGCGTCTTTTGGAAGCAATGCGCTGCGGCTTATCGATTTATTCGCCGCTTGTTTCAAGACACATTCAACGGTTTGTATGCCCCCCCCCCCCCCCCCCTGAAAAAAAACACAAGAGGGGAAAAAAGCAACAAGAGTAAAAAAAAAAAGAAAAAAGAAAAGAAAAAGAAAAAAGAAAAAGAAAACGAGAAAACACGTGTAAGTGTCAGCAATTTACGCCACCAATAAGAATATTCAGCAAAAGATCCCTCAAGGGTAGAATTTACTGCAAATAGTATACACCGTTCTTTCCCATTGTTTGCCTCTTGAAAGTTACTGTAGTTACCAAATCAGAGCAACATTTATCACAGAGTGAACTGACGCCGTTCGTTATTTGCAGCACGCAAACTGATGATCAGTTGCGTCATCATAGAATTAAACCCGAAACAACTTTTCGCGAGGAAATTGCCGCATACCTTCGATTAATATTATATAAACACAAATATCACAGGAATAATCTGATGGTCCACGTGAGTAACTTAAGTCCATATATTTCGTATAAACATTCAACAATATTAAGGCCTTCCTTAAATACGCTATCATTAATGTTTTGACGTCAATCCTATCCTCATTTCAGTATAATCACAAAGTCGCTGACCTCCACGAAAACAATGTCGCGCATAGTTCAGCAGATGAAAATAGTTGGACTTCATTTGCCAAGTGCTAACAACGGCAATATCTATTTTACTACTCCCCGATCCATGGAATAACAGAAAAATCGCATGGCCTATATCTCCACACTGTCTTTTTACGGGACACAGACATATTCTATTCTTTCTTTCTTTCTTTCTTTCTTTCTTTCTTTCTTTCTTTCTTTCTTTCTTTCTTTCTTTCTTTCTTTCTTTCTTTCTTTCTTTCTTTCTTTCTTTCTTTCTTTCTTTCTTTCTTTCTTTCTTTCTTTCTTTCTTTCTTTCTTTCTTTCTTTCTTTCTTTCTTTCTTTCTTTCTTTCTTTCTTTCTTTCTTTCTTTCTTTCTTTCTTTCTTTCTTTCTTTCTTTCTTTCTTTCTTTCTTTCTTTCTTTCTTTCTTTCTTTCTTTCTTTCTTTCTTTCTTTACAGGCAAATCTGTCGGACACTTCATTTGAAAAGTATTATACGTCGAAACCCAAACCTTGTTACACTTCCGTCTTGAGTTTTTGTAAAGAGGTTCGACAGTTTCGAAAATTATACAAATTAGTGCCATTTGGAAATTCAAATCCGGAAAATCGCCAGAACGATTATAGGTACAGGTAACTAATTCAACTTTAATTGATGTTTGTAACACTGTACATTTTTGTATTTTACATGTGACCTCTAAAGGTCAAATGTCAAGGTCACTTCGGCCTTTCAAATTTTCATTTAGCCATAACTCGGTCAATTTGTATCAAATTCTGATCATGGTCGACTCAAATTATAGATATTCTAACACTGCACATTTTTGGTACCGAACCAAAATACATGCACGCGTTTACTCTCGTAACTGAGACGCTGGGATGAAACCACCATTATAGGCCTAGTTACTGCATATTTTCATATCAGCATAATGGCGTATAACTTTTGTTGCGTCACTTTTTAAAATAAAGGATGCAGTTTGTGTTGTGTAGACTCCTTTCATTAAAAACATGCAAGATGAAAAGGACGAGCCTATAGACAGAATCATAAGTTAATCCAGTGTTTACCTGTCATAGCCAGGAAACACTTGCTCCGAGCACAGCTTGCCAGCATCAGTCACTGCACCTGATTGGCTACAATGGTGTATTCATACCCGCTAGGAAACGCAGCTAGACAACGTTGCACCAAATTTCACAGTTCAGAGACCCGTAACTCATCAAACACAAAGATAGATTAGCAAGTGATGATAACTAACAGTGTTTTTGTCCACGCCATCGACAATAGAAACATATCGAGAATAGGTACATCAACGATATTTTCGGCGACCCTCCTCAAAATACGCCATACACTACCAGCACCACCTCTACTGCACCGATAATTTATCCTACAAACCCTGATAGAAAGAAGTTTAGGCATACCAGCTGGACTCGTCCGTTGAGAAAAATATCATATCATTTCTTGCACATGCGTGTGTCTTTTTGTACGAAACTCGAAGCTAGGCCTAATGTTGAATCGTGTTATAATTATGTGTCGAGGAAAAGTCAACAACAATAACCTAATTCAGATGTTTTCGTCTTTTCTCTGCTGCTCATGACATCAGTCGCGCACAATTCAGATTTTAATTCTTTATTTACAAATAGGCCTACATCTTTCTGAAGGTACCAGCATCGTGCCTGGAGCGTACAGGTGAAAATTGTTGACTCAGTCTATAGCAAAATGCTCCATCAATTCAATTAAAGCTGTACCCTGATTTTTACCCTCTCTAATTTAAACAATAAACAGAACTATTTTGTTCAAATTATATTTGTGTTTTCAACTTGTCGCACTATCCCAGCAGAGTATAATGTTAATAACAAAACTGTGGCGTGTGAATGCTTGGCCGACCGTTCTACGTGGCACAAGCGAAGCGGTGGACAGACAGGATGCACGAGGTGAGGTCCGCCACAGGTGGACCACCAAGTCTATCCTGGCTGTCGGCCGCAGCGCGAGTGCTATGCAGAACGGTCAGCCACGGTAATTAACACGAGAATGGTTTTATTTTTATCCTATGTATATAATTATCCATGCACTCGTCCATCTGAGCTTTTGTATTACAGAAACAAATCTGAAACACGTCAAGTGAGGGGGCCAGCGGTACTCCCAGTAGCCCTTGCTGTTTCACATTCGCTCACATTTGTAACATGTTCAGGCTCAGTTTCATCGTCCTCATGTAGGCCTACTTCTTGCACCTGCAATAGTTCCATGATTGCCTCGGCCGTATCTCCCTCCACAAGTACTAAAATAGTGTCCATTCCCAGTGATATTCGCCCAAAAATGAACTTTCGTGATTCCTGCGCGGTACCTTTCATAGCATTACTATTAGCAGATGACAGAAATCAACACCCTGTGCGGGTGTGCCTAGGACGAGGGCGGGGTAGTGTAGATCGGTCTTCAGAGTGTGGAATGGTAAAAGTACTTCAGGGTATAAAACAGCACTATGGACTAAACATACATGGGATATACAGGAGTGTGAGTGCCTGGCCGTAAATTCTCCATGGCACTCGCATACCGGTGGAGCGGAAGGATACACTCGATGGCCCGCTTGCGGCGTGCTGCATATCTCCGCTCCACTGGTACGCTCGTGCCATGCAGAATTAACGGCCAGGTGGGCTAATTGATTCAAGAGTGTTGTTTTATTTGTATCCCTTATATCTTTACATCTGGTGTCAAGAGTATTCTTCGCCATTTCATTTTTTTTTTTTTTGAATTGATAAATAGTATTGTGTCGAAACAGCAATCAATCACAACTAGAAAATAAGAGTTGCTTCAAAGCAAATCTGTCTGTTTGCCTTCAAAAGTTCTAAATATTAATTGCTTCAACTTTTGTCCTGTGGTACTTCCCATTCCATTAAGCTGATGGCTGGATGAAAATTTCAAAGTCAAAATGACCTTGACCTTTGACATTTAGAGGTCATATGTAAATTGCAAAAATATACAGTGTACAATACCTACAATTTAAGCCACATAACGGCTAAATGAAACTTTCAAAGGTCCATATGACATTGACATATGACCTAAAGAGGTGACATGTTATCACCAAAAACAAAAAAAAAATGGATTTTTGCAATACCTACAATTTGAGTCCAACATGATTAAAATTGGATGAAAATAGACCAAATTATGCCTGGAAGAAACTTACAAAAGTACAAATGACCTTGACCCTTGTCCTTTCGAGGTGACATGTAAATAGCCAAAATGTACATTGTTACAATAGCTACAATTTGAGCCCAATATGGTCAAAACTGGATATGAATTGACCGAGTTATGGCTAGATGAAAATTTGAAAGGTCCAAATGACCTTGACATTTGACCTTTGGAGCTCATAAGTAAATCACAAAAAAGGTGAAGTGTTACAATAGCTGCAATTTGAGTCCAATATGATCAAAAACTGGATGAAAATTGACAGAGTCATTGCTAGATAAAAATTTCAAAGGTCCAAATGACCTTGACCTTTGAACTTTGGAGGTTACATGTGAATTACAAAAATATTGTTGCAATACTTATAATATAGGTGCAACATGGGTAAAAGTGGATGAAAATTGACAGAGTTATGGGTGGACAAAAATTTCAAAGGTTCAAATGACCTTCATCTCTGATCCTTAGAGATCACATGTAAAAACCAAAATGTTCAGTGTTACAATAGCTACAATTTGAGCCAAACATGATCAGAATTGGACACAAATTTCAAAGATACAAATGACCTTGATCTTTGACCTTTAGAGGTCACATTAAATTACAAAAATGTGAAGTGTTACAAAAATATTAATTGAGGTTGGATTGGTATCCTGTATCTATAATAGTTTTGAAGACGTTCAAGATTTAAATTTCAATGGCCCTAATTTGCATAATTTTCAAAACCCGTTAAACCTCTTTAGAAAAAGTCGAGACTTCGTGTATGGACGTATAGTCATGCCAAGTTTCGATCTTTTACGTAAAATAGTTTTCCAATAAAATGTCGGACGTATTTGCCTGTAAAGAAAGATAGAGGGAAAGAAAGAAAGAAAGAAAGAAAGAAAGAAGAAAGAAAGAAAGAAAGAAAGAAAGAAAGAAAGAAAAACAATATGTCTCTTTTGGCACACAGACATAAATACAACAGCTGACGATAAATCAACCACCCTATGTGCGTGCGCATGAAAAGGTGGGCGGGGTTGGGTCAGTGCGAAAGTAGGGCGCGCGCACGCGACCGTTCCACAAGAGCGTGTGGATCGGCTATGATCAAGGCGGTTGATTCAAATTGGTGTTTTTACCAGGAATCTATACAACGTTGCACATGGATCTGATTTAGGCTTAATAGCTTTGACAGTCTCCCTGTTTTTAATTTGCTTACTGTCCTTAAAGCCATGTTAGCAGACGACGTGACACCAGAACCGCTGCTGGTTCTGTTTGATTTTGGCCCTAAGACCATTCAGAATCGTCGCCTGGCGACCAAAGTACCTGGCTGAATATTTCATTCCATATGTAAATTCAATATTTGTTCCCAAGCTGTATCAATTTTTAGATTAATAGTAGTTTAACTCTCATATGACCCTGATCATTATTGACTGAATCAATGACTTTCTGCGACGCATATCGACAAGACAACCAGTACTATATCATGCCCAATAAATACGTTAAATGGGGTCGTATTACTGGCAAAGGTTCTCTTCTAACAAGTACATTAACAAGATCTTGTTAAACAACAAGATTAAGGTAAACAAATGAAAACAATTACTATAAATATTACTAGTTTACTGACCACTTATCTTGAGCAGGAAATATTAAATGTTAGATTGTGGTTACCAACTTAGGACTGGCTTCATACCGAGGATCATATATAAGCCAAATCCGGGTCATCCTTTCTATGTGCTTTTTAACTGTGATGTGTGTTTTACGTAATATATGCACAAATATTTGTTTTATATATTGACCGCTGGTCTGAAATAAAAGTCATCTTGACTCTTTCATCCTACAATTATGCAGGAACGGGTGCGAAGGTTACAAAGGCGGTTACAGTAATGTGAAACTTGTGCTCATTGCCGCATCCGTATCCATATATGGGGTTCTATGTATCACTGAGGTATGACCAGCGTTCCCTCCGGCTTGAATACTAAATAAGCCTTAGTGGGCTTTGGAATGATTTGCTCTTCTCTCTCTCTCTCTCTCTCTCTCTCTCTCTCTCTCTCTCTCTCTCTCTCTCTCTCTCTCTCTCTCTCTCTCTCTCTCTCTCTCTCTCTCTCTCTCTCTCTCTCTCTACTGTTCCAATTTCATTTTATAGGTCTGTGCCAGTGGCAAATCAAGTGAACAGTGAAACAGATTGTAGCATTTCAATTTATGTCATAAGGGGCACTTGAAAAATGTTAGTATATATCTTCAAAACTATGATAGTGGTATCATTCCATTTTCAATTAATATATTTTGAGTCATAAGTAATTTCCATTCTTTAAGAGGTGCACACTAAACCAACGGCTAAATTTGATTTCCGTGCATATGCCATAAAGAACATCCTACAAGGCCAAGCAAATCTTCTACTCTAGTTTGTACATGTTTCCCAAATTCCAAAACTGCAAGTTTAGTTTCACACATGATTAATAGAAAAGTACATCAGCTTCCATGTCACACTTCCCGTACAGACGAAATCAATTAATTAGTATCGATCATAATCAGAACAGGGCTTCTCCATTATGTTTATGTAACAAAGAATTTGATGCATATGTAGCAGAGTTCGGTTATTTTTCATATGTATATGCGTAAAGTAGCTTGCTTCTCCCTGCTCCCTTCAGTGAACCTGAACTTGGATTAGTAACTTTAATGGAATTTGAAGCTTGATGCCAAGGACAGCTTTGAAACTGGTCTCATTAGCAGTGATTTTTATCATGAAGCTTTTACGTAAGCACTCCAGTTTTATCAAGGTTAGTTCAATCGGCGAACGAAGCAGGTGAACGAATGAACGTAATGATGCGTGAATATAATGTCCATTAAACTGACGATAAGGATATATGTAGAATGAAAATTGTATGATCGTGAACAATTCATAGAATAAGAACTTCCAGATCGTATCTTATGGTATAGAGTGTGCCACTGAAACTGGTTTCAACAGTTTTGTTTCAAAGAAACGGAGATCGGGAAGTGCATAGCCCTGTATGAATCGTGCTAGGGAGTTTTTAAAGTCTCTGTTTCCATTGTCCAGATGAAAAAGCGAAAGGGTTGGACGGTCGGAATGAAATGAAATGTAATCAGAAAACTAGAACGAAGATTAGGTGCAAAGCAAATCTGTCTGTGTGCTTCCGAAATTGGCATAAATTTAAATGATACAACTTTTGCTTTTGATTCAATGGATGCAACTAGAGCACAAACCTATAAACTTAAGTTGGAATGGTACCTATCCTATTATAGTTTTGAATATATTAAAGATTTAAACTGTTCAAGTGCATCTAATTAGCATAAATTAAAATCTGCAAATTTTTGTGTGGTTCACTGGATGCGCCTACATCACAAACCCATAAGAAGTTTGAATATAGGATCTCTATCTATAATGGCTTTGAAGATATTCAACATTTAAACTTTCCAAGGGCCCCTAATCAGCATAAATTGAATTCTGTAACTTTTCGTTACGGTTCATTGGATGCGCCTACACCACAAACCTAGAAGTAGAACTTTGAATGCCATCTCTATCAATAACAGTTTTGAAGATATTCAACATTTAAACATTTCAAGTGTCCCTAATTAGCATAAATTAAAAAATATTCTGCATGTGGTTCACTGGATTTGCCCATAGCACAGACCTTCAGTTTGAAGTTTGAATGGCACCTTTATC